>OX401419.1:6945581-7079465 GCA_947846245.1 Cerastoderma edule | reverse complement strand
TGACCCGCTTTGTCGCGAGATCTACTTGAAAACATTAGGTGAAAGGAGAAATTGCTCTTATGAGAAATTTCTCCTTCTCCCACCATGTTTTCAGCCCTATCGGCAGGTTTCCTTTCCATTTCATCACATTTCCCAATGCCATCATCAAATGCTTCCATTTGAGATGGTCAAAATTTTGGTGTTTGGTAAAGGGTTAAACAGACAAAAGTCTGTTGTGGCCAGGTCTCAAACTTCAGACTCCATTATTTCAAAGACAGACATTGTGGGGACCGATGAACAAGTTAGCATACATTGAAAACAGTGTGTGGAAAAGGACTTGAGTACTGAGTAATGTGAACTGTTTATACATGTATTCAAATAATAACAATGAAGAAAGGGAGACCACTTTGTCCATCTTTTCCCCATGAATAAACTTGCCCTTGAATCCCCCTTCTCTGACTTACACGGCATACTATTTGATGCGGATTAAGGATTTGCTTGTTCATTAGGAGCATTTTTACGCTTTAGGTGGGGGTCGGGTGGGGTGACGGGTGGGGGGTTGGGGGTGGTCTACTCTGTTTGGATATAAACTAACAGTCTTGCTAAGATTATGGGTAAAGGGTTAGCAATCAGAAACATAACCTGTATAATTACTCAATGGAACACTGTAGGAAAAGGGAGATTGACTGATATGAATATTTTCATATAGTCGGTACCCTCCTTTCTTACTCCCTGTGTTGTCATTGGTGCACGTATTCATGATTCTCTCCACCAATACTGAACAAATAACCTTACATAGTCACTGACGGCTTTCCCATATAAACACATACAATCAGTGGTGAGAGAGGACAAATGCCATCGTCATTTGAATTTTATATCTAGAAAACCTTGTAAACGGTTTCATTCTGTCGCTCGGTTTGTTTGGGTCTTAACCCTGCTGTCAACAGTATTTTAGTCATAGTGTGGTCTTCCCGTGCACCTATCTTCCCACGTGGAATTATTTTGTCAGTGATGAGGGATGAATTAGTCGCGCCGACTTCCTTTACAAAGAAAAGTCCAAACACAAAACAACATTGCCCGGCTGGCTTCCGCATCACATACCACAGACACCTCTCCATTTTGAGGCAAACATGCCACTCCATTAATTTTTTCAACTGCCTTTAACGAGCAATTTGGTTGTTTCGGTCCAATGAGAAATGTTGCATTGACTTCTATCCCATTACCAAACAATAACAAGATTTGACCCGCTTAGACCTACTCGAAATATTGTAGAGAAATTGCTCTCTTAACGAGCAATTCTCCTTTTCCCACAATGATTTTCGCTCTATCAGGGGATTGTTATATTTGAAATTCAACACATTTGGAAATGTCGTCCGACTTCTTATCCCATTACCAAACAATGACAACATTTGACCCGTTTGTCGCAGACGACTCTGGAAAACATTGTGTGAAAAGGAGAAATTGCTCTTATATGAGACATTTCTCCTTCTCCCACCATGTTTTCAGCCCTATTGGCAGGTTTCCTTTCCATTTCATCACATTTCCCAATGCCGTCATCAAATGCTTCAATTTGAGATGGTCAAAATTTTGGTGGTTGGTAAAGGGTTAAACAGACAAAAGTCTGTTGTGGCCAGGTCTCAAACTTCAGACTCCATTATTTCAAAGATAGACATTGTGTGGACCGATGAACAAGTTAGCATACATTGAAAACAGTGTGTGGAAAAGGACTTGAGTACTGAGTAATGTGAACTGTTTGTACATGTATTCAAATAATAACAATGAAGAAAGGGAGACCACTTTGTCCATCTTTCCCCCATGAATAAACTTGCCCTTGAATCCCCCTTCTCTGACTTACACGGCATACTATTTGATGCGGATTAAGGATTTGCTCGCTCATTAGGAGCATTTTTACGCTTTAGGTGGGGGGTCGGGTGGGGTGACGGGTGGGGGGGTGGGGGTGGTCTACTCTGTTTGGATATAAACTAACAGTCTGGCCAAGATTATGGGTAAAGGGTTAGCAATCAGAAACATAACCTGTATAATTACTCAATGGAACACTGTAGGAAAAGGGAGATTGACGGATATGAATATTTTCATATAGTCGGTACACTCCTTTCTTACTCCCTGTGTTGTCATTGGGTACGAGCTCATGATTTCTTCCACCAATACTGAACAAATAACCTTACATAGTCAATGACGGCTTGCCCATATAAACACATACAATCAGTGGTGAGAGAGGACAAATGCCATCGTCATTTGAATTTTATATCGAGAAAACCTTGTAAACGGTTTCATTCTGTCGCTCGGTTTGTTTTGGTCTTAACCCTGCTGTCAACAGTATTTTAGTCATAGTGTGGTCTTCCCGTGCACCTATCTTCCCACGTGGAATTATTATGTCAGTGATGAGGGATGAATTAGTCGCGCCGACTTCCTTTACAAAGAAAAGTCCAAACACAAAACAACATTGCCCGGGCTGGGTTTCCGTACCACATACCACAGACACCCCCATTTTGAGGCAAACATGCCACTCCATTAATTTTTTCATCCGTTTTATTCTTAACGTAGAGCAATTTGGTTGTTTTGTCCAATGAAAAATGTTGCATTGACTTCTTATCCCATTACCAAACAATAACAAGATTTGACCCGTTTGTTGCAGACTTATCTTCTGAGTAAATATTAGAAAAGGAGAAATTGCTCTCTTAACGCAGCAATTCTCCTTTTCCCACAATGATTTCTGCTCTATCAGAGGATTGTTATATTTGAAATTCAACACATTTTGAAATGTCGTCCGACTTCTTATCCTATTACCAAACAATGACAACAACATTTGACCTGCTTGTCAAGTAGACGACTTGAAAAACATAATAGGTGAAAAGAGAAATTGCTCTTTATATGAGAAATTTTCCTTCCCACCATGCTTTTCAGCCCTATCGGGCAGGTTTCTTTCCATTTCATCACATTTTCCCAATGCCATCATCAAATGCTTCAATTTGAGATGGTCAAAATTTTGGTGTTTGGTAAGGGTTAAACAGACAAAAGTCTGTTGTGGCTGTGGTCTCAAACTTCAGACTCCATTATTTCAAAAGACAGACATTGTGTGGACCGGCTTAGAACAAGTTAGCATACATTGAAAACAGTGTGTGGAAAAAGGACTTGAGTACTGGAGTAATGTGAACTGTTTGTACATGTATTCAAATAATAACAATGAAGAAAGGGAGACCACCTTGTCCATCTTTCCCCCATGAATAAACTTGCCCTTGAATCCCCCTTCTCTGACTTACACGGCATACTATTTGATGCGGATTAAGGATTTGCTCGTTCATTAGGAGCATTTTTACGCTTTAGGTGGGGGGTCGGGTGGGGTGACGGGGGGGGGGTTGGGGGTGGTCTACTCTGTGTTTGACATAACCAACAGTCTTGCCAAGACATGTGGGTAAAGGGTTAGCAATCAGAAACATAACTCATAATTACTCAATGGAACACTGTAGGAAACGGGAGATTGACTGATATGATTATTTTCATATAGTCGGTACACTCCTTTCTTACTCCCTGTGTTGTCATTGGTGCACGTATTCATGATTCTTTCCACCAATACTGAACAAATAACCTTACATAGTCAATGACGGCTTTCCCATATATACACATACAATCAGTGGTGAGAGAGGACAAATGCCATCGTCATTTGAATTTTATATCGAGAAAACCTTGTAAACGTTTTCATTCTGTCGCTCGGTTTGTTTGGGTCTTAACCCTGCTGTCAACAGTATTTTAGTCATAGTGTGGTCTTCCCGTGCACCTATCTTCCCACGGGGAATTATTTTGTCAGTGATGAGGGATGAATTAGTCGCGCCGACTTCCTTTACAAAGAAAAGTCCAAACACAAAACAACATTGCCTGGGCTGGGTTTCCGTACCACATACCACAGACACCTCCATTTTGAGGCAAACATGCCACTCCATTAATTTTTCATCCGTTTTATTCTTAACGTAGAGCAATTTGGTTGTTTTGTCCAATGAGAAATGTTGCATTGACCTCTTATCCCATTACCAAACAATAACAAAGATTTGGACCCGCTTGCCGGTATGACTCACTTTTGAAAACATTGTGGTAAGGAGAAATTGCTCTCTTTAACGAAAGCAATTCTCCCTTTCCACAATGATTTCTGGCTCTATCAGAGGATTGTTATATTTGAAATTCAACATATTTTTTGAAATGTCGTCCCCATCTCTTATCCCATTACCAAACAATGACAAATATTTGGACCCGCTTGTCAAAGAGACACTTCTGAAAATATTAGTGAAAAGGAGAAATTCGCTCTTATATGAGAAATTTCCTTCTCCCACCATGTTTTCAGCCCTATCGGCAGGTTTCCTTTCCATTTCATCATTATTTCAATGCCATCATCAAATGCTTCTCCCAATTTGAGATGGTCAAAATTTTGGTGTTTGGTAAAGGTTAAATAGACAAAAGTCTGTTGGGTGTATTGTGTCTCAAACTGTGACTCATTATTTCAAAGACAGACATTGTGTGGACCGTATGAATGTTGTATACACATTGAAAACAGTGTGTGAAAGGACTTGGAGTACTGAGTAATGTGAATCCGTTTGCACATGTATTCAAATAATAACAATGTAGTTATGCTGGGAGACCACTTTGTCCATCTTTCCCCCATGAATAAACTTGCCCTTGAATCCCCCTTCTCTGACTTACACGGCATACTATTTGATGCGGATTAAGGATTTGCTTGTTCATTAGGAGCATTTTTACGCTTTAGGTGGGGGTCGGGTGGGGTGGGTGGGGGTTGGGGGGTGGTCTACTCTGTTTGGATATAAACTAACAGTCTTGCCAAGATTATGGGTAAAGGGTTAGCAATCAGAAACATAACCTGTATAATTACTCAATGGAACACTGTAGGAAAAGGGAGATTGACTGATATGAATATTTTCATATAGTCGGTACACTCCTTTCTTCCTCCCTGTGTTGTCATTGGTGCACGTATTCATGATTCTCTCCACCAATACTGAACAAATAACCTTACATAGTCAATGACGGCTTTCCCATATAAACACATACAATCAGTGTTGAGAGAGGACAAATGCCATCGTCATTTGAATTTTATATCGAGAAAACCTTGTAAACGGTTTCATTCTGTCACTCGGTTTGTTTGGGTCTTAACCCTGCTGTCAACAGTATTTTAGTCATAGTGTGGTCTTCCCGTGCACCTATCTTCCCACGCGGAATTATTTTGTCAGTGATGAGGGATGAATTAGTCGCGCCGACTTCCTTTACAAAGAAAAGTCCAAACACAAAACAACATTGCCCGGGCTGGGTTTCCGTACCACATACCACAGACACCTCCCTTTTGAGGCAAACATGCCACTCCATTAATTTTTTCATCCGTTTTATTCTTAACGTAGAGCAATTTGGTTGTTTTATCCAATGAGAAATGTTGCATTGACTTCTTATCCCATTACCAAACAATAAATAAGATTTCCAATCTGCTTTGTTGCAGACGCACTTGAAAAACATTGTGGGAAAAGAGAAATTCGCTCTCTTTAACAGCAATTTCTCCTTTTTCCCACAATGATTTCTGCTCTATCAGAGGATTGTTATATTTGAAATTCAACACATTTTGAAATGTCGTCCGACTACTTATCCCATTACCAAACAATGACAACATTTGACCCGTTTGTCGCAGACGACTCTGGAAAACATTGTGTTTAAAAAAGAGAAATTGCTCTTATATGAGAAATTTCTCCTTCTCCCACCATGTTTTCAGCCCTATCGGCAGGTTTCCTTTCCATTTCATCACATTTCCCAATGCCATCATCGAATGCTTCAATTTGAGATGGTCAAAATTTTGGTGTTTGGTAAAGGGTTAAACAGACAAAAGTCTGTTGTGGCCAGGTCTCAAACTTCAGACTCCATTATTTCAAAGACAGACATTGTGTGGACCGATGAACAAGTTAGCATACATTGAAAACAGTGTGTGGAAAAGGACTTGAGTACGGAGTAATGTGAACTGTTTATACATGTATTCAAATAATAACAATGAAGAAAGGGAGACCACTTTGTCCATCTTTCCACCATGAATAAACTTGCCCTTGAATCCCCCTTCTCTGACTTACACGGCATACTATTTGATGCGGATTAAGGATTTGCTCGCTCATTAGGAGCATTTTTACGCTTTAGGTGGGGGGTCGGGTGGGGTGACGGGTGGGGGGGTGGGGGTGGTCTACTCTGTTTGGATATAAACTAACAGTCTTGCCAAGATTATGGGTAAAGGGTTAGCAATCAGAAACATAACCTGTATAATTACTCAATGGAACACTGTAGGAAAAGGGAGATTGACTGATATGAATATTTTCATAGAGTCGGTACACTCCTTTCTTACTCCCTGTGTTGTCATTGGTGCACGTATTCATGATTCTCTCCACCAATACTGAACAAATAACCTTACATAGTCAATGACGGCTTTCCCATATAAACACATACAATCAGTGGTGAGAGAGGACAAATGCCATCGCCATTTGAATTTTATATCGAGAAAACCTTGTAAACGGTTTCATTCTGTCGCTCGGTTTGTTTGGGTCTTAACCCTGCTGTCAACAGTATTTTAGCCATAGTGTGGTCTTCCCGTGCACCTATCTTCCCACGTGGAATTATTTTGTCAGTGATGAGGGATGAATTAGTCGCGCCGACTTCCTTTACAAAGAAAAGTCCAAACACAAAACAACATTGACCGGGCTGGGTTTCCGTACCACATACCACAGACACCTCCATTTTGAGGCAAACATGCCACTCCATTAATTTTTCATCCGTTTTATTCTTAACGTAGAGCAATTTGGTTGTTTTGTCCAATGAGAAATGTTGCATTGACTTCTTATCCCATTACCAAACAATAACAAGATTTGACCCGCTTGTTGCAGACGACTCTTGAAAACATTGTGGGAAAAGGAGAAATTGCTCTCTTAACGAGCAATTTCTCCTTTACCCACAATGATTTCTGCTCTATCAGAGGATTGTTATATTTGAAATTCAACACATTTTGAAATGTCGTCCGACTTCTTATCCCATTACCAAACAATGACAACATTTGACCCGCTTGTCGCAGACGACTCTGGAAAACATTGTGTGAAAAGGAGAAATTGCTCTTATATGAGAAATTTCTCCTTCTCCCACCATGTTTTCAGCCCTAGCGGCAGGTTTCCTTTCCATTTCATCACATTTCCCAATGCCATCATCGAATGCTTCAATTTGAGATGGTCAAAATTTTGGTGTTTGGTAGAGGGTTAAACAGACAAAAGTCTGTTGTGGCCAGGTCTCAAACTTCAGACTCCATTATTTCAAAGACAGACATTGTGTGTACCGATGAACAAGTTAGCATACATTGAAAACAGTGTGTGGAAAAGGACTTGAGTACTGAGTAATGTGAACTGTTTATACATGTATTCAAATAATAACAATGAAGAAAGGGAGACCACTTTGTCCATCTTTCCCCCATGAATAAACTTGCCCTTTAATCCCCCTTCTCTGACTTACACGGCATACTATTTGATGCGGATTAAGGATTTGCTCGTTCATTAGGAGCATTTTTACGCTTTAGGTGGGGGGTCGGGAGGGGTGACGGGTGGGGGGTTGGGGGTGGTCTACTCTGTTTGGATATAAACTAACAGTCTTGCCAAGATTATGGGTAAAGGGTTAGCAATCAGAAACATAACCTGTATAATTACTCAATGGAACACTGTAGGAAAAAGGAGATTGACTGATATGATTATTTTCATATAGTCGGTACACTCCTTTCTTACTCCCTGTGTTGTCATTGGTGCACTTATTCATGATTCTCTCCACCAATACTGAACAAATAACCTTACATAGTCAATGACGGCTTTCCCATATAAACACATACAATCAGTGGTGAGAGAGGACAAATGCCCTCGTCATTTGAATTTTATATCGAGAAAACCTTGTAAACGGTTTCATTCTGTCGCTCGGTTTGTTTGGGTCTTAACCCTGCTGTCAACAGTATTTAGTCATAGTGTGTGGTCTTCCTGCAATCTATCTTCCCATCGTGTGGAATTATTTTGTCAGTGATGAGGATGAATTAGTCGCTACCACTTCCTTTAGTAAAGAAAAGTCCAAACATTGAAAACAACACTGCTCCGGCTAGTTTCGCATCACTACATACCACAGACACCTCCATTTTGAGGCAAACATGCCACTCCATTAATTTTTTTTTTCGTTTTATTCTTAACGTAGAGCAATTTGGTTGTTTTGTCCAATGAGAAATGTTGCATTGACTTCTTATCCCATTACCAAACAATAACAAGATTTGACCCGCTTGTTGCAGACGACTCTTGAAAACATTGTGGGAAAAGGAGAAATTGCTCTCTTAACGAGCAATTTCTCCTTTTCCCACAATGATTTCTGCTCTATCAGAGGATTGTTATATTTGAAATTCAACACATTTTGAAATGTCGTCCGACTTCTTATCCCATTACCAAACAATGACAACATTTGACCCGTTTGTCGCAGACGACTCTGGAAAACATTGTGTGAAAAGGAGAAATTGCTCTTATATGAGAAATTTCTCCTTCTCCCACCATGTTTTCAGCCCTATCGGCAGGTTTCCTTTCCATTTCATCACATTTCCCAATGCCATCATCGAATGCTTCAATTTGAGATGGTCAAAATTTTGGTGTTTGGTAAAGGGTTAAACAGACAAAAGTCTGTTGTGGCCAGGTCTCAAACTTCAGACTCCATTATTTCAAAGACAGACATTGTGTGGACCGATGAACAAGTTAGCATACATTGAAAACAGTGGGTGGAAAAGGACTTGAGTACTGAGTAATGTGAACTGTTTATACATGTATTCAAATAATAACAATGAAGAAAGGGAGACCACTTTGTCCATCTTTTCCCCATGAATAAACTTGCCCTTGAATCCCCCTTCTCTGACTTACACGGCATACTATTTGATGCGGATTAAGGATTTGCTCGTTCATTAGGAGCATTTTTACGCTTTTAGGTGGGGGTCAGGTGGGTGACGGGTGGGGGGTGGGGGGTGGTCTACTCTGTTTTGATATAAACTAACAGTCTTGCCAAGATTATGGGTAAAGGGTTAGCAATCAGAAACATAACCTGTATAATTACTCAATGGGACACTGTAGGAAAAGGGAGATTGACTGATATGAATATTTTCATATAGTCGGTACACTCCTTTCTTACTCCCTGTGTTGTCATTGGTGCACGAATTCATGATTCTCTCCACCAATACTGAACAAATAACCTTACATAGTCAATGACGGCTTTCCTATATAAACACATACAATCAGTGGTGAGAGAGGACAAATGCCATCGTCATTTGAATTTTATATCGAGAAAACCTTGTAAACGGTTTCATTCTGTCGCTCGGTTTGTTTGGGTCTTAACCCTGCTGCCAACAGTATTTTAGTCATAGTGTGGTCTTCCCGTGCACCTATCTTCCCACGTGGAATTATTTTGTCAGTGATGAGGGATGAATTAGTCGCGACGACTTCCTTTACAAAGAAAAGTCCAAACACAAAACAACATTGCCCGGGCTGGGTTTCCGTACCACATACCACAGACACCTCCATTTTGAGGCAAACATGCCACTCCATTAATTTTTTCTTCCGTTTTATTCTTAACGTAGAGCAATTTGGTTGTTTTGTCCAATGAGAAATGTTGCATTGACTTCTTATCCCATTACCAAACAATAACAAGATTTGACCCGCTTGTTGCAGACGACTCTTGAAAAAGGAGAAATTGCTCTTTAACGCAGCAATTTCTCCTTTTCCCACAATGATTTCTGCCTATCAGAGGATTGTTATATTTGAAATTCAATACATTTTGAAATGTCAGTCCCACTTCTTATCCCATTACCAAAACAATGACAAATATTTGACCCGCTTGTCGTGAGATTTATCTTGAAAATATTAGAAAAGGAGAAATTATATGAGAAATTTCTCCTTCCCACCATGTTTTCAGCCCTATCGGCAGGTTTTCCATTTCATCACATTTCCCAATGCCATCATCAAATGCTTCAATTTGAGATGGTCAAAATTTTGGTGTTTGGTAAAGGGTTAAACAGACAAAAGTCTGCTGTGGCCAGGTCTCAAACTTCAGACTCCATTATTTCAAAGACAGACATTGTGTGGACCGATGAACAAGTTAGCATACATTGAAAACAGTGTGTGGAAAAGGTCTTGAGTACTGAGTAATGTGAACTGTTTGTACATGTATTCAAATAATAACAATGAAGAAAGGGAGACCAATTTGTCCATCTTTCCCCCATGAATAAACTTGCCCTTGAATCCCCCTTCTCTGACTTACACGGCATACTATTTGATGCGGATTAAGGATTTGCTAGTTCATTAGGAGCATTTTTACGCTTTAGGTGGGGGGTCGGGTGGGGTGACGGGTGGGGGGTTGGGGGTGGTATACTCTGTTTGGATATAAACTAACAGTCTTGCCAAGATTATGGGTAAAGGGTTAGCAATCAGAAACATAACCTGTATAATTACTCAATGGAACACTGTAGGAAAAAGGAGATTGACTGATATGATTATTTTCATATAGTCGGTACACTCCTTTCTTACTCCCTGTGTTGTCATTGGTGCACGTATTCATGATTCTCTCCACCAATACTGAACAAATAACCTTACATAGTCAATGACGGCTTTTCCATATAAACACATACAATCAGTGGTGAGAGAGGACAAATGCCATCGTCATTTGAATTTTATATCGAGAAAACCTTGTAAGCGGTTTCATTCTGTCGCTCGGTTTGTTTGGGTCTTAACCCTGCTGTCAACAGTATTTTAGTCATAGTGTGGTCTTCCCGTGCACCTATCTTCCCACGTGGAATTATTTTGTCAGTGATGAGGAATGAATTAGTCGCGCCGACTTCCTTTACAAAGAAAAGTCCAAACACAAAACAACATTGCCCGGGCTGGGTTTCCGTACCACATACCACAGACACCTCCATTTTGAGGCAAACATGCCACTCCATTAATTTTTTCATCCGCTTTATTCTTAACGTAGAGCAATTTGGTTGTTTTGTCCAATGAGAAATGTTGCATTGACTTCTTATCCCATTACCAAACAATAACAAGATTTGACCCGCTTGTTGCAGACGACTCTTGAAAACATTGTGGGAAAAGGAGAAATTGCTCTCTTAACGAGCAATTTCTCCTTTTCCCACAATGATTTCTGCTCTATCAGAGGATTGTTATATTTGAAATTCAACACAATTTGAAATGTCGTCCGACTTCTTATCCCATTACCAAACAATGACAACATTTGACCCGTTTGTCGCAGACGGCTCTGGAAAACATTGTGTGAAAAGGAGAAATTGCTCTTATATGAGAAATTTCTCCTTCTCCCACCATGTTTTCAGCCCTATCGGCAGGTTTCCTTTCCATTTCATAACATTTCCCAATGCCATCATCGAATGCTTCAATTTGAGATGGTCAAAATTTTGGTGTTTGGTAAAGGGTTAAACAGCCAAAAGTCTGTTGTGGCCAGGTCTCAAACTTCAGACTCCATTATTTCAAAGACAGACATTGTGTGGACCGATGAACAAGTTAGCATACATTGAAAACAGTGTGTGGGAAAGGACTTGAGTACTGAGTAATGTGAACTGTTTATACATGTATTCAAATAATAACAATGAAGAAAGGGAGACCACTTTGTCCATCTTTCCCCCATGAATAACCTTGCCCTTGAATCCCCCTTCTCTGACTTACACGGCATACTATTTGATGCGGATTAAGGATTTGCTCGTTCATTAGGAGCATTTTTACGCTTTAGGTGGGGGGTCGGGTGGGGTGACGGGTGGGGGTTGGGGGTGGTCTACTCTGTTTGGATATAAACTAACAGTCTTGCCAAGATTATGGGTAAAGGGTTAGCAATCAGAAACATAACCTGTATAATTACTCAATGGGACACTGTAGGAAAAGGGAGATTGACTGATATGAATATTTTCATATAGTCGGTACACTCCTTTCTTACTCTCTGTGTTGTCATTGGTGCACGTATTCATGATTCTCCACCAATACTGAACAAATAACCTTACATAGTCAATGACGGCTTTCCCATATAAACACATACAATCAGTGGTGAGAGAGGACAATGCCACTGCCATTTGGAATTTATATCGAGAAAACCTTTGTAAACGGTTTCATTCTGTCGCCGTTTGTTTGGGTCTTAACCCTGCTGTCAACAGTATTTTAGTCATAGTGGTCTTCCCTGCACCTATATCTTCCCACGTGGAATTATTTTGGTCAGTGATGGTGGACACTAGTCACGTAATTTCCTTTACAAAGAAAAGTCCAAACACAAACAACATTGCCCGGCTGGGTTTCCGCATCACATGTACCACAAGTATACCTCCGCATTTTGAGGCAAACATGCTACCCATTAATTTTTCATCCATACTTAACGCAGGTTACCCTCTGGTTGTTTTGTCCAATGAGAAATGTTGCATTGACTTTTATCCCATTACCAAACAATAACAAGATTTTGGACCCGCTTGTTGCAGATCTACTTGAAAATATTGAAAAGGAGAAATTGCCTCTTTAACGAAAGCACCCTCCTTTTCCACAATGATTTCTGCTCTATCAGAGGATTGTTATATTTGAAATTCAACATTTTGAAATGTCAGTCCACTTATCCTATTACCAAAACAATGACAACATTTGACCCGTTTGTCGCAGACGACTCTGGAAAACATTGTGTGAGAAGGAGAAATTGCTCTTATATGAGAAATTTCTCCTTCTCCCACCATGTTTTCAGCCCTATCGGCAGGTTTTCTTTCCATTTCATCACATTTCCCAATGCCATCATCAAATGCTTCAATTTGAGATGGTCAAAATTTTGGTGTTTGGTAAAGGGTTAAACAGACAAAAGTCTGTTGTGGCCAGGTCTCAAACTTCAGACTCCATTATTTCAAGGACAGACATTGTGTGGACCGATGAACAAGTTAGCATACATTGAAAACAGTGTGTGGAAAAGGACTTGAGTCCTGAGTAATGTGAACTGTTTATACATGTATTCAAATAATAACAATGAAGAAAGGGAGACCACTTTGTCTATCTTTCCCCCATGAATAAACTTGCCCTTGAATCCCCCTTCTCTGACTTACACGGCATACTATTTGATGCGGATTAAGGATTTGCTCGCTCATTAGGAGCATTTTTACGCTTTAGGTGGGGGGTCGGGTGGGGTGACGGGTGGGGGGGTGGGGGTGGTCTACTCTGTTTGGATATAAACTAACAGTCTTGCCAAGATTATGGGTAAGGGGTTAGCAATCAGAAACATAACCTGTATAATTACTCAATGGAACACTGTAGGAAAAGGGAGATTGACTGATATGAATATTTTCATATAGTCGGTACACACCTTTCTTACTCCCTGTGTTGTCATTGGTGCACGTATTCATGATTCTCTCCACCAATACTGAACAAATAACCTTACATAGTCACTGACGGCTTTCCCATATAAACACATACAATCAGTGGTGAGAGAGGACAAATGCCATCGTCATTTGAATTTTATATCGAGAAAACCTTGTAAACGGTTTCATTCTGTCGCTCGGTTTGTTTGGGTCTTAACCCTGCCGTCAACAGTATTTTAGTCATAGTGTGGTCTTCCCGTGCACCTATCTTCCCACGTGGAATTATTTTGTCAGTGATTAGGGATGAATTAGTCGCGCCGACTTCCTTTACAAAGAAAAGTCCAAACACAAAACAACATTGCCCGGGCTGGGTTTCCGTACCACATACCACAGACACCTCCATTTTGAGGCAACCATGCCACTCCATTAATTTTTTCATCCGTTTTATTCTTAACGTAGAGCAATTTGGTTGTTTTGTCCAATGAGAAATGCTGCATTGACTTCTTATCCCATTACCAAACAATAACAAGATTTGACCCGTTTGTTGCAGACGACTCTTGAAAACATTGTGGGAAAAGGAGAAATTGCTCTCTTAACGAGCAATTTCTACTTTTCCCACAATGATTTCTGCTCTATCAGAGGATTGTTATATTTGAAATTCAACACATTTTGAAATGTCGTCCGACTTCTTATCCCATTACCAAACAATGACAACATTTGACCCGTTTGTCGCAGACGACTCTGGAAAACATTGTGTGAAAAGGAGAAATTGCCCTTATATGAGAAATTTCTCCTTCTCCCACCATGTTTTCAGCCCTATCGGCAGGTTTCCTTTCCATTTCATCACATTTCCCAATGCCATCATCTAATGCTTCAATTTGAGATGGTCAAAATTTTGGTGTTTGGTAAAGGGTTAAACAGACAAAAGTCTGTTGTGGCCAGGTCTCAAACTTCAGACTCCATTATTTCAAAGACAGACATTGTGTGGACCGCTGAACAAGTTAGCATACATTGAAAACAGTGTGTGGAAAAGGACTTGAGTACTGAGTAATGTGAACTGTTTGTACATGTATTCAAATAATAACAATGAAGAAAGGGAGACCACTTTGTCCATCTTTCCCCCATGAATAAACTTGCCCTTGAATCCCTCTTCTCTGACTTACACGGCATACTATTTGATGCGGATTAAGGATTTGCTCGTTCATTAGGAGCATTTTTACGCTTTCGGTGGGGGGTCGGGTGGGGTGACGGGTGGGGGGTTGGGGGTGGTCTACTCTGTTTGGATATAAACTAACAGTCTTGCCTAGATTATGGGTAAAGGGTTAGCAATCAGAAACATAACCTGTATAATTACTCAATGGAACACTGTAGGAAACGGGAGATTGACTGATATGATTATTTTCATATAGTCGGTACACTCCTTTCTTACTCCCTGTGTTGTCATTGGTGCACGTATTCATGATTCTTTCCACCAATACTGAACAAATAACCTTACATAGTCAATGACGGCTTTCCCATATATACACATACAATCAGTGGTGAGAGAGGACAAATGCCATCGTCATTTGAATTTTATATCGAGAAAACCTTGTAAACGGTTTCATTCTGTCGCTCGGTTTGTTTGGGTCTTAACCCTGCTGCCAACAGTATTTTAGTCATAGTGTGGTCTTCCCGTGCACCTATCTTCCCACGTGGAATTATTTTGTCAGTGATGAGGGATGAATTAGTCGCGCCGACTTCCTTTACAAAAAAAAGTCCAAACACAAAACAACATTGCCCGGGCTGGGTTTCCGTACCACATACCACAGACACCTCCATTTGGAGGCAAACATGCCACTCCATTAATTTTTTCATCCGTTTTATTCTTAACGTAGAGCAATTTGGTTGTTTTGTCCAATGAGAAATGTTGCATTGACTTCTTATCCCATTACCAAACAATAACAAGATTTGACCCGCTTGTTGCAGACGACTCTTGAAAACATTGTGGGAAAAGGAGAAATTGCTCTCTTAACGAGCAATTTCTCCTTTTCCCAAAATGATTTCTGCTCTATCAGAGGATTGTTATATTTGAAATTCAACACATTTTGAAATGTCGTCCGACTTCTTATCCCATTACCAAACAATGACAACATTTGACCCGTTTGTCGCAGACGACTCTGGAAAACATTGTGTGAAAAGGAGAAATTGCTCTTATATGAGAAATTTCTCCTTCTCCCACCATGTTTTCAGCCCCATCGGCAGGTTTCCTTTCCATTTCATCACATTTCCCAATGCCATCATCAAATGCTTCAATTTGAGATGGCCAAAATTTTGGTGTTTGGTAAAGGGTTAAACAGACAAAAGTCTGTTGTGGCCAGGTCTCAAACTTCAGACTCAATTATTTCAAAGACAGACATTGTGTGGACCGATGAACAAGTTAGCATACATTGAAAACAGTGTGTGGAAAAGGACTTGAGTACTGAGTAATGTGAACTGTTTATACATGTATTCAAATAATAACAATGAAGAAAGGGAGACCACTTTGTCCATCTTTTCCCCATGAATAAACTTGCCCTTGAATCCCCCTTCTCTGACTTACACGGCATACTATTTGATGCGGATTAAGGATTTGCTCGTTCATTAGGAGCATTTTTACGCTTTAGGTGGGGGGTCGGGTGGGGTGGCGGGTGGGGGGTTGGGGGTGGTCTACTCTGTTTGGATATAAACTAACAGTCTTGCTAAGATTATGGGTAAAGGGTTAGCAATCAGAAACATAACCTGTATAATTACTCAATGGAACACTGTAGGAAAAAGGAGATTGACTGATATGATTATTTTCATATAGTCGGTACACTCCTTTCTTACTCCCTGTGTTGTCATTGGTGCACGTATTCATGATTCTCTCCACCAATACTGAACAAATAACCTTACATAGTCAATGACGGCTTTCCCATATAAACACATACAATCAGTGGTGAGAGAGGACAAATGCCATCGCCATTTGAATTTTATATCGAGAAAACCTTGTAAACGGTTTCATTCTGTCGCTCGGTTTGTTTGGGTCTTAACCCTGCTGTCAACAGTATTTTAGTCATAGTGTGGTCTTCCCGTGCACCTATCTTCCCACGCGGAATTATTTTGTCAGTGATGAGGGATGAATTAGTCGCGCCGACTTCCTTTACAAAGAAAAGTCCAAACACAAAACAACACTGCCCGGGCTGGGTTTCCGTACCACATACCACAGACACCTCCATTTTGAGGCAAACATGCCACTCCATTAATTTTTTCATCCGCTTTATTCTTAACGTAGAGCAATTTGGTTGTTTTGTCCAATGAGAAATGTTGCATTGACTTCTTATCCCATTACCAAACAATAACAAGATTTGACCCGCTTGTTGCAGACGACTCTTGAAAACATTGTGGGAAAAGGAGAAATTGCTCTCTTAACGAGCAATTTCTCCTTTACCCACAATGATTTCTGCTCTATCAGAGGATTGTTATATTTGAAATTCAACACATTTTGAAATGTCGTCCGACTTCTTATCCCATTACCAAACAATGACAACATTTGACCCGTTTGTCGCAGACGCCTCTGGAAAACATTGTGTGAAAAGGAGAAATTGCTCTTATATGAGAAATTTCTCCTTCTCCCACCATGTTTTCAGCCCTATCGGCAGGTTTTCTTTCCATTTCATCACATTTCCCAATGCCATCATCAAATGCTTCAATTTGAGATGGTCAAAATTTTGGTGTTTGGTAAAGGGTTAAACAGACAAAAGTCTGTTGTGGCCAGGTCTCAAACTTCAGACTCCATTATTTCAAAGACAGACATTGTGTGGACCGATGAACAAGTTAGCATACAGTGAAAACAGTGTGTGGAAAAGGACTTGAGTACTGAGTAATGTGAACTGTTTATACATGTATTCAAATAATAACAATGAAGAAAGGGAGACCACTTTGTCCATCTTTTCCCCATGAATAAACTTGCCCTTGAATCCCCCTTCTCTGACTTACACGGCATACTATTTGATGCGGATTAAGGATTTGCTTGTTCATTAGGAGCATTTTTACGCTTTAGGTGGGGGTCGGGTGGGGTGACGGGTGGGGGGTTGGGGGTGGTCTACTCTGTTTGGATATAAACTAACAGTCTTGCCAAGATGATGGGTAAAGGGTTAGCAATCAGAAACATAACCTGTATAATTACTCAATGGAACACTGTAGGAAAAGGGAGATTGACTGATATGAATATTTTCATATAGTCGGTACACTTCTTTCTTACTCCCTGTGTTGTCATTGGTGCACGTATTCATGATTCTCTCCACCAATACTGAACAAATAACCTTACATAGTCAATGACGGCTTTCCCATATAAACACATACAATCAGTGGTGAGAGAGGACAAATGCCATCGCCATTTGAATTTTATATCGAGAAAACCTTGTAAACGGTTTCATTCTGTCGCTCGGTTTGTTTGGGTCTTAACCCTGCTGTCAACAGTATTTTAGCCATAGTGTGGTCTTCCCGTGCACCTATCTTCCCACGTGGAATTATTTTGTCAGTGATGAGGGATGAATTAGTCGCTCCGACTTCCTTTACAAAGAAAAGTCCAAACACAAAACAACATTGCCCGGGCTGGGTTTCCGTACCACATACCACAGACACCTCCATTTGGAGGCAAACATGCCACTCCATTAATTTTTTCATCCGTTTTATTCTTAACGTAGAGCAATTTGGTTGTTTTGTCCAATGAGAAATGTTGCATTGACTTCTTATCCCATTACCAAACAATAACAAGATTTGACCTGTTTGTTGCAGACGACTCTTGAAAACATTGTGGGAAAAGGAGAAATTGCTCTCTTAACGAGCAATTTCTCCTTTACCCACAATGATTTCTGCTCTATCAGAGGATTGTTATATTTGAAATTCAACACATTTTGAAATGTCGTCCGACTTCTTATCCCATTACCAAACAATGACAACATTTGACCCGTTTGTCGCAGACGACTCTGGAAAACATTGTGTGAAAAGGAGAAATTGCTCTTATATGAGAAATTTCTCCTTCTCCCACCATGTTTTCAGCCCTAGCGGCAGGTTTCCTTTCCATTTCATCACATTTCCCAATGCCATCATCAAATGCTTCAATTTAAACAGACAAAAGTCTGTTGTGGCCAGGTCTCAAACTCCAGACTCCATTATTTCAAAGACAGACATTGTGTGGACCGATGAACAAGTTAGCATACATTGAAAACAGTGTGTGGAAAAGGACTTGAGTACTGAGTAATGTGAACTGTTTATACATGTATTCAAATAACAACAATGAAGAAAGGGAGACCACTTTGTCCATCTTTCCCCCATGAATAAACTTGCCCTTGAATCCCCCTTCTCTGACTTACTCGGCATACTATTTGATGCGGATTAAGGATTTGCTCGTTCATTAGGAGCATTTTTACGCTTTAGGTGGGGGGTCGGGTGGGGTGACGGGGGGGGGGTTGGGGGTGGACTACTCTGTTTGGATATAAACTAACAGTCTTGCCAAGATTATGGGTAAAGGGTTAGCAATCAGAAACATAACCTGTATAATTACTCAATGGAACACTGTAGGAAAAGGGAGATTGACTGATATGAATATTTTCATATAGTCGGTACCCTCCTTTCTTACTCCCTGTGTTGTCATTGGTGCACGTATTCATGATTCTCTCCACCAATACTGAACAAATAACCTTACATAGTCAATGGCGGCTTTCCCATATAAACACATACAATCAGTGGTGAGAGAGGACAAATGCCATCGTCATTTGAATTTTATATCGAGAAAACCTTGTAAACGGTTTCATTCTGTCGCTCGGTTTGTTTGGGTCTTAACCCTGCTGTCAACAGTATTTTAGTCATAGTGTGGTCTTCCCGTGCACCTATCTTCCCACGTGGAATTATTTTGTCAGTGATGAGGGATGAATTAGTCGCGCACGACTTCCTTTACAAAGAAAAGTCCAAACACAAAACAACATTGCCCGGGCCTGGGTTTCCGTACCACATACCACAGACACCTCCATTTTGAGGCAAACATGCCACTCCATTAATTTTTCATCCGTTTTATTCTTAACGTAGAGCAATTTGGTTGTTTTGTCCAATGAGAAATGTTGCATTGACTTCTTATCCCATTACCAAACAATAACAAGATTTGACCCGTTTGTTGCAGACGACTCTTGAAAACATTGTGGGAAAAGGAGAAATTGCTCTCTTAACGAGCAATTTCTCCTTTTTCCCAATGATTTCTGCTCTATCAGAGGATTGTTATATTTGAAATTCAACACATTTTGAAATGTCGTCCGACTTCTTATCCCATTACCAAACAATGACAACATTTGACCCGTTTGGCCAGAGCGACTCTGGAAAACATTGTGTGAAAAGGAGAAATTGCTCTTATATGAGAAATTTCTCCTTCTCCCACCATGTTTTCAGCCCTATCGGCAGGTTTCCTTTCCATTTCACATCACATTTCCCAATGCCATCATCAAATGCTTCAATTTGAGATGGTCAAATTTTGGTGTTTGGTAAAGGGTTAAACAGACAAAAGTCTGTTGTGGCCAGGTCTCAAACTTCAGACTCCATTATTTCAAAGACAGACATTGTGTGGACCGATGAACAAGTTAGCATACATTGAAAACAGTGTGTGGAAAAGGACTTGAGTACTGAGTAATGTGAACTGTTTATACATGTATTCAAATAATAACAATGAAGAAAGGGAGACCCACTTTGTCCATCTTTCCCCCATGAATAAACTTGCCCTTGAATCCCCCTTCTCTGACTTACACGGCATACTATTTGATGCGGATTAAGGATTTGCTTGTTCATTAGGAGCATTTTTACGCTTTAGGTGGGGGGTCGGGTGGGGTGACGGGTGGGGGGTTGGGGGTGGTCTACTCTGTTTGGATATAAACTAACAGTCTTGCCAAGATTATGGGTAAAGGGTTAGCAATCAGAAACATAACCTGTATAATTACTCAATGGAACACTGTAGGAAAAGGGAGATTGACTGATATGAATATTTTCATATAGTCGGTACACTCCTTTCTTACTCCCTGTGTTGTCATTGGTGCACGTATTCATGATTCTCTCCACCAATACTGAACAAATAACCTTACATAGTCAATGACGGCTTTCCCATATAAACACATACAATCAGTGGTGAGAGAGGACAAATGCCATCGTCATTTGAATTTTATATCGAGAAAACCTTGTAAGCGGTTTCATTCTGTCGCTCGGTTTGTTTGGGTCTTAACCCTGCTGTCAACAGTATTTTAGTCATAGTGTGGTCTTCCCGTGCACCTATCTTCCCACGTGGAATTATTTTGTCAGTGATGAGGGATGAATTAGTCGCGCCGACTTCCTTTACAAAGAAAAGTCCAAACACAAAACAACATTGCCCGGGCTGGGTTTCCGTACCACATACCACAGACACCTCCATTTTGAGGCAAACATGCCACTCCATTAATTTTTTCATCCGTTTTATTCTTAACGTAGAGCAATTTGGTTGTTTTGTCCAATGAGAAATGTTGCATTGACTTCTTATCCCATTACCAAACAATAACAAGATTTGACCCGTTTGTTGCAGACGACTCTTGAAAACATTGTGGGAAAAGGAGAAATTGCTCTCTTAACGAGCAATTTCTCCTTTTCCCACAATGATTTCTGCTCTATCAGAGGATTGTTATATTTGAAATTCAACACATTTTGAAATGTCGTCCGACTTCTTATCCAATTACCAAACAATGACAACATTTGACCCGTTTGTCGCAGACGACTCTGGAAAACATTGTGTGAAAAGGAGAAATTGCTCTTATATGAGAAATTTCTCCTTCTCCCACCATGTTTTCAGCCCTATCGGCAGGTTTCCTTTCCATTTCATCACATTTCCCAATGCCATCATCAAATGCTTCAATTTGAGATGGTCAAAATTTTGGTGTTTGGTAAAGGGTTAAACAGACAAAAGTCTGTTGTGGCCAGGTCTCAAACTTCAGACTCCATTATTTCAAAGACAGACATTGTGTGGACCGATGAACAAGTTAGCATACATTGAAAACAGTGTGTGGAAAAGGACTTGAGTACTGAGTAATGTGAACTGTTCAGCGATGATCAGACAATTTCAGAAGAACACACAAGGTTCGATGAGACGTTCCAATGAACAAGTTGGCATATTTTGAGCCGATCAAATGTGAAACTGAAATTAATTTGAACAGAGCTAGCATCTAGGTTTCGCATCGACAACCCCTATCTCTTCTTTGGCTTTATTGAGCTTTTGTTTTTCTTCACAAACTTTACAGAACAACTTCAGATGCATGATTTTGATACATTTGAGACGGTTAATTAGATTTAGAATACTAAAAAAATTATAGTAGCCTACCAATGATGTATATTATCATTTTAGGCCCTTGCCAATTCGAACTAGGGCTTTTGCTAACTGAAAGAGTACTGAATTTCTAAATTTCTCCAAAATGATAAAAATATGCAAAATGGAAGTCATTAAAACAAATGTAGTCATTGCTAATACATTTGTATTAAGTGAAGAATGTATTATCCATACGTATATCATAGACGGCATCACGCCATGGTAAACAAATATACCTCCATAAACTATACCCATATTACCAGTCCTATTGATTTATCAATGTTTCCAAACATGTGATCACTGACTTGATATCATAGGCAATGCTTGCTCAAGTCGCATTTTCCTATTAAAGATAAAAACATTCATAGAAAACAAAGAAAAGAAAACTTACATAACAGCCACATTTAGCCAGGAGCTTCTTCTCCACCACATAGCCTCCATGCTTTGTGAAAAATAAATTATTCACAAAGGTCTAATTTCCATTTATGATTACACACCCGTTACGCGTCTTCTGCAACAATGCGTTTGATATTACTATATATACATAATCATTTCCCAAATGCACAGTAATGTCCAGATACAATTATACCATGTTCAAACAAGAACGTATATACGTATGAAAATAGATGTCTTCTATAACTTCTTTGCGTACAGTACCAAAACAAAAACAAATGTGTTAGGCTACCAAACGCAGAAACAAATACGTTAGGCAAGTCTATTCTATAACTACAATCATACTTGTTTTTGTGAATTCCCATGTTTTCCTCCAATTTAAAGGATATGCAGTTCTTTTAGAAAATGAAAAAAGCAAGTTGGCGATATGACAAGAGGTTTCTATTAAAAGACTTAACTTTTGTTGACTATTTAATCAGAACGCATGGTACGATTTGCGAAATGAGTTGGGGAAGTTTGATTTACACACACACATATTTAAACACACAGTTGTCTGCACGGGTATGTAATGTAACTCAAACATCACGTGGAGGGGACCCGGATACAAGATGAATGTGTTCAGGGCTCCAGATAATTTTAGACTAGCATCAGAAGGGTACAGAGCAAAATGAAATTGTATCAGTACATTCTATTGTTACCCAGTACACCGATGTTCTCCCTTTCGGTCGGCAGAATCCACTTATTTAACTGCTTTAATCCGTCAACTCATAGACAAAGTTAAAGTGTTGTATACTCTTACAAACTGTTTCATGATATAAGATTATTGCTAAATGTTCATTCACTTTAACTTAAGAATACATCATGTTGCATTAGTTTTGCTTTATTATATTATAACTTTTATTTAAAAAGCAAAAACGTATCAAAACCTACAAACGGTAGGTTTATTCTGTTTTCAAAAGCCGATACGAAAATATGGGTAGTTTAATTGGTATTGTAACCCTTTGCCAAACAACAAATTCTCGGCTGTCCAAACTGATATAGAGTTTGCAGACGACATTTCAAAATGTGATGAAATTGAAAAATATTCTTCAGAAAATGCACAAAACATTGCAGGAAAAGGAAAAATTGCTCGTTACGAGCAATTACTCCTTTTCCCACAATGATTTCTAATGTCGTCTGCAACAAAGTAGTCAAATGTCGTTATTGTTTGGGAAAGGGATAAAACAACCAGCAAACATTTAGCATATCAGAATATTCGATTCCGAGACAGGGCCAAAGCCGAACTCTTTGATTTTTGATGTCGATATGCTAGAAGCGATCTCCTTCTTCTCCTTTTGATTTACGATTTTCGGAATACGGACTTACTTGGCAAGGGATCCGTACATACAATCAAAGCGCTGATAGCGCTGAAGGACTAAGGTGCGTTTAAAGCAAGATGATTGAGGATACATTTGGAAATTTCTTTGGGCAACATCTCGAGAAAAACAGCTGCCCCTTTTACCACCATTACTATGAATAGTATTTCTGTGTACATAGACTGAACGATAGTCTCTTTTTCGAACATCTGGAATCTTTACGATTTCCCATGAGGCAACAGTTATAATAATCTCCAAAATGCATCTTTTTCTTTCCTACGACAATGAATTGTTGATTTCATATTTCGAAAACTTTGCTACCATATTCATGTTTAACGCTTATCTTCATGGAATCGACTTCATGCTAAGCAAGCAGGCTAGATCCAGGCCAGCCGCCAAGTTGACGGCTTGTCTCTGATCTAGCCTGTTTGCTAAGCTGAGTATCATTCCTGCTCAAAATCTTAAGCAAATATCTAAGGCTTTGGAAAGCAGAGGACACATTATTATTATTATTTTAAGAAAACTACGCAGCATTCTAAGGGTTGAATGGGTCTCATTAACTCATTTCCCTAAAGGTTAACAGAATATCAAAGATGTGTAGGTAGTCTTTAAGTTTGTTTTGATTGTGTTACGTGACCGCCTCACTCTCTACAGCATAGCAACAATCAATCAGGACAAGATGTAACCTCTGCGTTACTGAGCCGACTCTTTAGCTCAGTGGTTATGTCTTGGACTGTCACCCGGTTCTTCACCCGGGAGAACCGGGATCGAATCCTCATAGGGGACATAAAATCCAAAGTGGATTTTTCTAGCTATGCTTCGTTGCGGACATTGTTCGTAAGATGGGGGCTCGTCCGGGATTGGCCATTGAGCCATTAATTCGTCCGAAATGGACTTACTAGCCGAAATAGGCTTACATGTCATCATAAATGATGACTTCTATAAGAGGGGGTGTGTTACGTGACCGCCTCACTCTCTACAGCATTGGACTGTCACCCGGGAGAACCGGGATCGAATCCTCATAGGGGACATAAATTCCAAAGTGGATTTTTCTAGCTATGCTTCGTTGCGGACATTGTTCGTAAGAATTGCCTATAAAAGACTATTTTTTGGGATGTATATACACAAATGCTGGTGCCTCCATTAGATTTGACAGATTGTGTACTGATTTTTAGAAAATTACAAAGCATTCTAAGGGTTAATGTTCCAGTTGGTAGACGACGCAATGGCAGCAACAGGTGCCCTCTTCCATGTGTAACAGCATTGTTCTCTTTTTTACATATTACCGCTGTCTAGAATGTCTGTAAAAATCGCACCATGCACCGAGCTTTTACCTGCATCATGTCATTCACTTAATCTATAATACCTCACTTACAAGGATCGGATGCGGAAGGATTCATGAGCCTGTGTTGTTAAATGATACATTTCCTCCATTGAGCAATTCATCCTTTTGTAATCATGACTTTATGCCAAGTGTATTGGAGACATGCTTCTTGTCGAAAATATTTTGTTGTCTAACGTTGCTTTTGAATTACGGCCAGTAATAAATTATCATATGGGCAGAAAGTACTGATAAGTAAACAAAAACACAAACTGCTTGGTGCAGACACGTAATGCATTCCGCGATTAGCTTCTACCAGATGCATTTCCTGCTTTAGCCCAAATTCCAACTCAATTCCTATTAACATAAAGAGGCCCTGACATTAGAAAATACCAGGATATTATGTTCAGGATATGTACGCCCACTCATCTTTAGTATTGTACCGCTTCCCAAATGCATCACGTCGGTCTTGGCATTGTGATTTCGTTATGGCTTCGCAACTACCTGCTAAGATCCTCAAATATAAAACGTTGTAAGAATATCCCACTTTAAAGCAACAATGCACAACAACCATTGCGTTAATTGACAACACACCATTTTATCTTTTAGATGAGGAAGTACTGGTGACAAATGGGGACATTGAAATAAGAGCAATTCCTATATTTGTCACAAGTAATTCCCCCTAAACCTTTTCCTGTACTTGAGTAAGTGTGACAAAAAGCGCAACGATGGATCAATGAGAGAATGTGTAATGTTCCTGTAACGAACTATCAGCGTTGATATGATGTGTATATAATGAATCGGAAAGGGAATTACAAAGAAAGAACATAAGACCAACATAGTGAAAATTATCTTTATCCCAATTGAATCAAAGCATATGGATGAAGAAATATACTTTGAATTATGAGGGCATTGGTTAATAAGTACATATAGAATACATATTCGAGAAACGGATCATTCTCCTTATGCATTTAAGCCTTAATGTAGTATATAACTGCAACGTATCGAAAAGCTATCGAAAGGTTTTTTTTTCGGAGATGAGAGACGTTTCAGAAGTTTTATGTTGTTTTCAAACTGCAAAACAGCTGTCCTATTTTACACACAAAAGCAATAGAAATTCGATCCAAAATTAGCTCGTTTTTAATTCTTAAAGGTGTGTTTAGAGTAATTTAACATGTATTCTAATCCAAAACTTTCCATCGCATTTTAAGAATTATCGCATAGAAACAGTACTCACTTAGATAAATAAACTCTTCCTGAATTAATAGATGCTTTCAATATCTATTTTCAATTGTTATTAGATAAGCAACAATATGAAAACCTTTTTGTTTCAAGATTTTATTATGACAGAATGTTCTTTTCTGTGAACAAACACGTTTAAACTGTTATCTATTCAAATGGATTACAAGCGATGTTTTGACTGAAGTATTTCTTTTCATGAAATCAAATGAAGTGCTTCTTAGCACTGTTGATCGTCGATACCATTTGTGGTGTCATTTCGGGTTGGTTTGTGTTCCTTTGACTATGACAACTGTAGGTACCGGATCGATGTCACGACATGATAAAGCCTGTGTATTCCTAACCGCTGACATTACGGTGTTCAATCCGTTTTAACCCTTATCGTGCTGAGTAGTTTTCTAAAAGTAGATTTGTGTGTCGTCTGCTTTCCAACACCTTAAATATCTTCTTAATTACGACGAGGAAAGATATATAGAGATGAAAATAGGTTAGATCACAGGCAAGCCGCCAATTTACTTTGCGACTGGCCTGGATCTAACCTGTTTGCATAAGCATGAAGTCGGTTCCAGCACTGTAAGGGTTAACGACAACGTGCACTCCTATTGCCTCACACATTTATAACCACATTACGTTAGACCGTTTAAGTTTTTTGTTTTGTTTTGGAAGATCCATCTCAGCATTAGATATTTGCATCGTTTATAAAACAGAATACAGACGATCTAACTTGCAAACATTCCCTCTTATTTTAATAATGAAATAAGCAATATTGCAATGTAATACATCGTTGGAAAGGTCTTTCCAAGACGTTCCCAATGGCGTGTCAAATGACAACGGTGTAGTTTAATATCAGATACGATTTATGTATGACACTTTTGACTAACGCGAAAAGTTTACGTTACCCAGGTATGTTTTTAGATAAATTATTGCTTTGACGTCCTCTTCACTTTGGCTTTATACGAGTAGTATATCTTGCTAACTAGTTTTATTGTATTCCCAACTAGTTTCGACAACCATTCAAAAAGACGTTTACATACCGCCCGTTAAAACGAACACAAAAAGTGTCGCAGGACAATGGCATATTGTATACTGTATGAGAAAATACCCATCTTCCAACTTATCGTTTACAAAGTCGTATCAAGAAAACGGTAGAATTCCATGTCTTTAAATATGTTCGAGATCGAGAGAGGAACATCTACGTCTATATAAACCCAATTAACCTCAATTAACCTCAGCGTCTATCCAACCAACTATTGCATGTTTTCCTTGAGACTCTGACGAGTTTACCAAATTTTCATTTTCTGCTTGCATCGGTTTCCTAACGATATAATGGCGTGATACGCGTGTTTTTGCTATCTTGTGATAATTGACAATCACGCATGCGTAAATAGCTGCCTGGACACTGACGGTACTCCTATACCATGTATGCTTAGTATGCCAAAATAGAAGTAACATTGAAAAAAGCAATTTAATACATCTCAGAAAACGCATAACAATTTAGATACTGCTATTCGGCTATAAGGGCTGCTGATAATTTTATGTTTGTTTATCTCTTTTGTACGAGCCCTATCAACATGTATATCTGAACATTGAAATATATTATTATATCGTCACTGTTCACTATTGACTAATATTAACAAGTGACGTCATGTTCTGATATTCAAGTAATTGTATATTGGATTAGGGCTACACACGGGTTTGTTTTACAGCAGAAAATGGAGGAAACACATTACGAGACAACAAAAGTATATGATAAGCAAACATATGGCAATGTTCAATGAAAGACAGAAACATATATCGCCTGGTGACCATACGCGTTTTATATCTTCAAGAGTGGTTTCGCCAATCGAAAAAAAACACTGATCTGAAGATCAGTCAATGAAATATGGGTTCGATCTTGCATACAGCATCCAAATAGTATCTATATATCCTTTATTTTGATTTAGTAGATACGCTTATGCGAACTGTTGTTGAAAAACGATTATTTCTTCGTAGGAAGGCTTGTCTTGACATGCATATGGGGTTTGCCATACTTAATGGAGGAATGGATTCATTACCTCGTTGGTCTAGTCAATATCATGTCCGTTGGGGTTTTGGGTTCAAGTTCGGCTATAGGTCTTATATTTAAATCGTCTATCCTCAATAATCAATTATGATCATGTTGGAAAAGCAGTCAATGGCTTGAACATACTATTATTAAGCACTCATGATGAAATATCAGAATCACAGATAGGTGCACTGACGGCCGTGATATGACCAAAGTACTGTTGAAAATGTTGTTAAAATCAAATCCAGCAAATCCAACTTAAAACACAAAGAAATACTAGTTGCGACTGTAGTATAAAACAGCACGGGTAATGTCATGAATGTATTTGTCTCGACCATCCTGTAGTGTTTTACCTTCTATATTACAACACATATATATTAAAGTAGATTCAATGTTCAGGTCGAATAACGGTGGTGTTGACATACGACCCCTGTTCTCATTTGGGGTCCGACACTTGATATTAAGATGACTCTTTCTTTTCGGATCAATATTATAATTCGGTAGGAAAGGTTTACGAGTAAACGAAGACGTTAAGTTACTCTCCTTTGTGAGCCAAATGGAATCAAATGGTCGCTCTCTGTGTGGGTTCATCTTGGCGCTCACTTCACCTTTTCCGTGTTCTCTTGCATATATACAAAACAACACATAGACTTTCCGTAAGCTCAACATCAACAATTTCTTTCCCTCGAGTGTGTAAATTTTCATCGATGACTTTTGTCCCTTAAAGATCCTGGACGTCATACACTAAATATAAAGGTAAATAGTAGAATTTGCGAATGGTATTCAGTTATGCTTCTGACAGATATTCATTAAAAAAAATCGCCGAAATCGCGGTATAAATGAAGATATTGACGGAAAACCCACACGGCCTCGACTTTTGTATGTTACTACAGCTATATGGTAATTAGTAACGCAACGTGGGCTGTCAAGTGCCTGTCACGTGACGATGTGCACCTAACTTAGATGATACTAGCGTCAGCGTCCATTTTTGTTTTCAGTGTGTAGTCTTAGTATCACGTGAGCGTCATCTGACCAGTTGTTCATAGCTTGACGCTATATTTAGATTATGTCGGATTTCCCTCGAATTTTTATCAAATGAAAAATGTCAAAATTCATCTTATATGCTATTGGTTTCTCTGCTGAAATGATAAATTAATCTTTATTCCTTTATTTTCGAAAGTTTCAAAAATAATCCTATGACGCACAGAAACTTTAAGTGTTTGCTCTTTATGTGTTCTGCTACAGATATACCATAGCAGGTGTATGATTAGATAGAATGGTTAGTATATCCATGAAAAACCATAATGCCATAAACCATAATTGAGTAATCGTTTAAGAGAAGCAATAAAACGTATCAGAGGACGACAGTCAATAGAAGATACGATACATTTTAAAGAAATCGTTTACTTAATGTATTTTTTCTAGAGCAATGTGCTGAGACACTAAGTCGGGAGCTATTGACAGAACCAAATATAGGCAATCTTTATGATTGAAATCGCTAGAAAATGGCAATATTTGGAAAGACATGGAATAACATTAAGGGCCAAAGTTTGAGTGATTCTTATCGAAAAGGTATCTTCGTATTTCATATACAATAATATCCTACAGCCGATGTGTCTGGGCATGAGTATATCAATTGTTGTTTTGGTACTTTGAAGATTCATTCAAAATGAATTCTTAGACAGAGCTATGTTCGTATTTTTTTTTCATCGATCGATCGGTTTGGTCTCTTTTATTTTTGTTTGAAGTGTAATTGTCTATATCGTTTTCCAATATATTTTCTAACATATTTTATTTCACTTATCTCACACATTCACGAGAGTATCAGTTATCAGATGCTGCCATGCGATCCGGATATTGAGCTGTTACACTTGTTGAGGAATTCGGAACATCTCCGCAATTTTTCTAAGATAACTCGGAGGTTATGGGGAGCCATTTTGAAAGTAGTCCGGCAACATGTCGGCGACAAAGGGCATGTCCGTTTGCACTATCTACGTATCTACTCGGCAATCACTGGCACAAGCCGGGGATTGCCGATTAGATACGATTGAGAAAATTTTCAAGAAAGCTTCACAAGGAAACTAAAATGTAATGCGTAATGTGTGAAATTGTGGCAACACACACATATACTATATTTACTTTCTCCATGTAAGAATTTGTACACTATGGAGGTCACTACCCTCTTAACCCTTTCCCAAACAACAAATTTTCGACTGTCCCAAATTGAAACGGTTTTGCAGACAACATTTCAAAATGTGATGAAATTGGAAAATGATCTTCTGACAGAGCAAAAATCATTGTGGTAAAAGGAAAGTTTGCTCGTTAAGAGCAATTTCTCATTTTCCAACAATGTTTTCTTAAGTCGTCTGCAACAGTGTTCAAATGTCGTTATCGTGGAATGGGTTTAACAGGCCATGGTGCCATTTCCTATCACGAACGTGTGTTCGACTCATGCAACACTTTTGTTTACACCCTAATACGTGGGCTGCAAGGAAAGCTGATTGGATTAGGTATTTTATGGCGTGCACTCACGCAGATAAATTGAGACAATGACCTATAAAAACCTGACTTTACAGAGTGGTAATGCATTTTATACATGTTGAGTTCATCAACATCAGGACCATTTTACAAGATTCCTAAATTTGCTTATTGCTTTGACCCTTAGAACACTGGGTAATTTTCAAAAAAAAGACTCTAGTGTCGTCTGCTTTCCTAAACTAAAAATCTGCCTAATTTCCTTGAAAAAAGATACTCAGAGTAGCAAATCAGTTGGCTCATAGGCCTGCTGCCAATTTACTTGTCGACTGGCCTTGATTAAACATGTTTACAAAATCACGGGGTCAGTTCCAGGGGGCCATTTTATCATAGGTCGTACGACCGAATCGTAGCTAAGACCGGCGTAAGTCGACGCTCCTGATCGTAAATCCAACACCAAGGATAGTTTAAGCCATTTCTTTCCCGTATATGTATGTATTGGCGTATATGTATGTATTGGTGAACGGTCCAACTTAAAGCAACATCAGGCGACAAGTTAAAGGATAACAAAGGACATACAATGCATTCTCATACAGATTAATCAGAACACGTTAAGTCTACTTTTTAATTTTCATTAAATAAACAAGACCCGATAGCCTAGTGGATAGCGCCGGTGCCCTTGACGTCACGGACCGAAGTTCGATTCCCGTCAAGGGTTATCCTTTTTATCTTTTTCAAATCTGTACCTGTGTTTCTCATTTCTTTCTTTATTACTTACGCTGCTTTGCCAAGCCACGTATTAACAAGTTTTTAGACGAATAACGTTTTCTAGTCAACCTTGAACTTGACAGTTCAAATGTATCTTTATTGTTGGAAGAGTCATGACGTCAGTCAAACGCTTCATTCTTCTCCCTAATTGAAATTGTGCAGGCACGACGCTTACACATCTCTCTCGCTGGTTTATCTTTAGAAACACGAACGGAAAATGTTACCAGGCAGTTCTTATAATGGTTTCAGTTATTTATCATGCTGAGTATCATATTAATTCAGGTACACATGCATTTATCCAAACATGATGCACAACCAGGAGGCATATCCATTTGAACCATTAAGGTTTCTGCTACACTCTAACAAGACACACTGTATACAACCAAAACACAGGGTACGTCGTGAATTTGAGGATCAACAGGGAGCCGACTGCGCCTGCGCGCGGGTGTCTGCTGATTCAATCCGATCCCCCTTCGTCGGATGGGTTATTCTGTTATTGTCGCCTTTCTGGATTTCTCTGTGACCGTAAACCAATGTGGTAAATGCAGAGAAAGGATGCTGCAGCTAACGATATTATAAAAGCAAATGGAGAGGGAGAGAAACTGTGCAAAATGGTTTGCTAGGGCCCTTTTCACGTTCCCCGTATATACAGTGAATGTGTTTATTCAATTGCAATTATTCAACAGGGCGATGTTAGACTAATGTTTGTACAAGGTTTGCTTCACTTCTGCATCGAGCCCTCAATACATCACTGGGATAGTTTAGGCACGTGTTTTACGCCCTGAACCGCCTAGGGGACATTCCGGAACATGCACACTGCATCCTAGGAGATGTTTCTTGATTGCTTATGCCTACCGTCTCCTGCTTACACGTATATGCACCCATTTCCGACAAGTAGAAACGATTGTGACATAGGAAAAATTGCCTCAATCGACTGAGCGGTTCATTATTTTACAATAACGTTTTCATCGTGCGATTTGTAGGCGACGCTCCTGATCGTAAACCCAACACCACGGATAGTTAAAGCCCTTTCTTTCCCGTACATGTATGTGTTGGTGAACTAAGTTTATATATTTAGCTAGTAAAGTTCAAAAAGTCAAACCTACCCAAATTTTAATAATTCAAAGCTATTCTCTGCTAATATTAATATGAAAGGTTATATGTCTTTTTATTTGGACACATTTTAAACTGCATTCTTATTTCACACTTTTCTTGTTGATAAATGTGATAGATATGTTCAAAATACTTAACTATGCTTGGTTTGTTATGGTACTTGTCATAATGATATGTTAATATGTAAGCAAGAACATGTATATGTTATGCTGATAAACATTTGAACTTGAACTTGATTAAAAATCTCGGTTAGAAAGGAAATGAAACAAAAATAAGTCAATGCAGGTATATGGTTTGAAATGTAGATTTTTATCATCAATCAGTTCTTTTTTTATTTAGTCAGATAACTGCTTCCATTGATTACAATGAAAATGTGGGGAATTATTTTCTTCAATATCACCATTTTAGAATATTCAGCCAGTTGAATGTTGCTAAAATTTTCAAAAGACTTTCATTTTTGATTTTTAAAACAGCTATGTCTGATGACTATCTGGCAAAGTAAGAAAAAAAGCAACAAACTCCAACTTTACACTGCTGGGATCACAGGAATTTGATACAATCAACAAAAGATGAAGATGTAGTGAATGTCTGAATAGCTTTCATTTAGATGTGTGATTCATGAACAGTTTAAAAGCTTAGTTTTCACCTTGAAAGACGAATTTCGTGAACAAAAACAAACATTAACAATGATTTATTATATCTAAAAAAAATAGTGCTAAATGTTCTTTGGTAATGACAATATAAAAGAACAATTAAGAAAAATGTTTTATTTGTGAATGACTATGGCATATTCTTGAATTACAATAACTGTCACATGGTACTCATTTTCTTTTTCCATAATGTTTGTTTTTCAAGAAGCCTTAAATAACTGAATTTATTCAAATCATTAAGACAAAAAGCACATCCATACTATCCTCAGACATCTTATTAAGACTTTGGAGGAATTCGTGAAATGGGCGAGCATTGATATATGTCACAATTGATACAAACATACATGAAATCCAGAAATATCAATCTTTGACAGTTAAGATCGCTTTCTGCAAAGCCAACTTACAAAGAACATAAGATGACAATGTATAATTATTATGCTAGAAACCTGATTGCATCAGCATAGAAAAATGTCCACCTAAGTATGGAACAAAAAAGTTTGTAATATTAATTGTTCTAGACATCTTTTTCGAAGATATTTTAGCATGTATAAAAATAAAGAAAAATTGTATAATTTTGTATAATTGTACATCGAATTGGTGGATTTTATAAGTATGGCGAGTAGGAAACTCATGTCAACTGATCACTTATGATTAATGTTGTAAACCTGCATGCGGGATGTCTCAAAAGTAGGCCAAACGTATCACTAGTACTTTAATTAGCCGTCTACCCCAGTCGTGACCCTATTCCATAGTGGACTAAACTCAATTAAAGATATGTGGCGTTGCCCTAAATATTCGGACAGCGTCGTATATAATTAGTAGTAGTCCCTATACAACCAGAGCATCCCATTAGACTTCTAGAGTTTCTATACTTGGTCAAAAGGCTGTTTTCGAGTATTTGCTGGCCGTGATGTATTCTCAGACAAACATGGGCATATAAATGAATTTGTCCGCACAGGGTGTTGTCTTTTCTTAAATGGTGAGAAATCAAGAGGCTCAAAGTTTATACTCGTCATATACACGACTCTTACTGAATCTTTATTCGAGTCATGTATCTTGTATCAAGACGATACCCGTGTTAAGTTGCAGTTTGGGGTTTGGGGTTTCGACTTTTGTGATACTTCTGCGGCATTTGGGACTTCCATTTTCTATCAAAGCGTTTAAATGTGGTCTTTCCAACTCTGACACTTCTATAAACTTAGTTATACAATGTAGAAGTCGATTCAAAAAGATGCCGCGGGACCAGCCATACCATGTTACAGTTCACTTCTGCATACCACATGATATCGTAGGTATAGGGTTTGCTTTAGGCAGAATCTCCTATAATTAATTAGCTTGCCTCCAGATTGCATCAAATATGTATGAATATGTCAAGATTAAGAAAATTAGGTAAGGGAAAAGATTTACCCGACAATGGAAATGATACACTTATGTATTCTGGATAAGATATTTTACTACTCGAAGGTATACTATCTTATGAATAATTTATATACGGGACAGTTCAAGTAATGGAGCCCATGTAGCTTGTCTACCAAACATATTGAACCTTGGTAGGTTGATACGTCACCAGGGAAGTGTTTTATCAAACTACCTATGGGAACTATTTGCATGAGTTAATAATGGTATAAATGGATAGTGTTTTAAGTAAAAGAACGAACGGTGTTGTTATGTGACACATCGTTCAAAGTGTCTCGGGTATCTGTATTTGTATGCAACCCTGTAGAAAAAACCACATTAGAAAAACCTAATGCAGTGTATAAAATAATTTTATAAAATAATTTAAATATTTAGAACATAACAGTTAAGATAAGTGATGTTACTGAAAGTATCGTTAAAATGCCAACGGTACAAAAAGGAAATGAAAGTATATGTTCTTGATAGGTTGTGTAAATGTATAGAATGGTCGTATAGCAAATATCTGTTTTTCGGGTTTATGTATGGTCTTACCAAAATGAGGTGGTTAAAAAGGAGTTAAATGAAATTTGCATCTTGAAGACAGTGAACAAATTCACATAAGACATTTCTCACCACATTTCCATTTTATTTTAGCACCATTTAATTAGGTATAAGTATACAGAAAGAAACAGTGTGATACAGATTGTTGAAGTCATGTCCCAAAAAACACCATGATTCAAGAAATGTTAACTTTTGTCGAAATGGTTTCAGTATTTACCATCTTCTATTAGAGGCAAAGAAAATTATATACGTAGTATTTGGCTCAGGTTTATACGTTAAATGTGCGTGCTGCATTCGATTAATCCCGACATTAAGCCGAGCATGCAATGAACCATATATCCGTAACTAACCATATATCCGTAACTCGAAATGTATACACAGAGAAAACTAGATTCGATCAAAAGAGAAGAAAATAATACATTGAATAAATTCAAATCGGCTTAGCCTTTTTGAGGATGCCTTTAAGTAATCTAATATAACTGATTGATTTCCTTTATTACGTTGTTGCAATAAGAATGATAGTTATCGTGTGCATATCCATTTTGATATGCGAGACAGTACGCCTTCAACATTCCATCGAGCAGACGGTTTTACAGACCTTGCACTTTACACATATAGCGACATTTCCTCAAACACGCTATCGGTCAACGACATTTGCCTTGAAAGGGTTCCGGAGGTTAAAACTGCTTGTTTATGAGAGAAAGCTTAGACACTGAAGATATTTGCTATAAAATCGTATAACAGCTGTATTTTTGTTTAAAACGTCCTGGAGTATAGTCATTTGTATTAAAATAAGTCAGTATCTAAGTTCTTAGAGCAATTATACAGTTAAACTTGTGTTAAGAGGCCAGCCTTTGAACCTAAGAAAATTGGCTGTTTAGAACAGGTTGGTTGCGTAACAAAAATTAATGTTCCCTGTAAATCCAATGATGGGACTTTCTGTAAAGGTTGTTTAAGGCAGGTTGGCTACTTAATGTGATGGTTGCTTAATACAAGTTGGAACATACGGTTAGGTAATATGCATTCAAATTAGAAAGTGGCATACGGCTTTTAAAAACCAAGGAAAATCGTTCCAGCACAACGAACCAACAACGTACCAACAACGTACCAACAACGTACCAACAACGTACTGAAAGTCTCCGAAAGCAGGTCGGAAACGTAAAAGATTTTCATTATTGATTTCACCCATTACCAAACAATAACGACATTTAATCACTTTGTTGCAGACGACTCTGGAAAACATTGTGGAAAAAAGAGAAATTGCTCTTAACGAGCATTTTTTCCACAATGTTTTCTGTCTCTTCAGAAGATTATTTTCAAATTTCATCACATTTAAAAAATGCCGTCTGCAAACTCTTTCAATTTGGAACAGCAAAAAAATATGGCGTTTTGAAAAGGGTTAAACAATGTGATATGTGTTTAATAAGAATTCTCGCGACGGGAAGGTTATGCTTTATCATTTATAAACGATTATTGGAGCTATTGTTTAGAAAGCTTTTCTATAGGACCTCTGAATACCAAGTATATCCTAAAGCATAGTTTAATGTTTAATACCAAACAGTAACGACATTTGACCAGTTTGTTGCAGACGACTCTAGAAAACATTGTTGGAAAAGGAGAAATTGCTCGCTAAGAGCAATTTCTCCTTTTCCCACAATGTTTTAAGTCCTAATAAAAAATAATTTTGTCAATTGCATCACATTTTGAAATGTCGTCTGCACACTCTTTCAATTTGGGAGAGTCGCAAAATTGGTGTTTGGGAAAGGGTTAAGCAATCAAATATATTCATACAGTAAGTTTCGCCATAAGCATCCAATGCTCTTATCCGAAATAATTAACTGTTGTGCGGTATATGTCTTATGTCGAAAGGGGGTTCGAGTAGATTGATCTATTTTTGTATTAATTCTTAAAGAAATGACGATACTAAACTTCGCTTATATAAATGTATGAGATAAAGGGTTAGGTTGGTACTCCAGATTATATTTTATACTAATAGCTAATTTGTTTATGTTGTAAATAGAGTCTGTTCACAATATTTGATTATCTGTTTTCGGAACGAAGAATAGCAACTGACCTTTCTAACGCCAATTTCTATTATATACGAGTATTGGCTTCAAGGGATAGACATTACATTCCAAGACGTAACTTAATAAGATTTAAGAAAATGCAGATTCAATGGCTTGAATTGAGGTCAATGCCACTTTCAACAATATTGTTCTTTGTATATGATTATATTGCTAAACTATCATAGTATTCTTTACACTCTTGAAGTGCACAATGTATAATATGTTTTATGTTTGAGAAAAAAGCATTACCTGTGTAAATAATAAGCTACCTATGGCATCACATTGCTTTCAAATACCTAATAATAAAAGCCACTTGTCGTATTTTGTAGCTAAAAAGTATCGAATTCAGATAAAAAAAAGCCACATTATATTATCACATTCCAGTGGTATTGTGGATGTTTCAGAAGTCAATGCCCCCCTATCCCTTTATCATAATTGGGCCTCATAGAGAATGATAAATACATTAAGATCATGGTGTTGCATTATTTCCCCTCTAATCAGTCTACGCGATTCCCAACGGCATCTTTTAAACCATAAATCAGAAGATAACGGAATGGCTCGATGGAATCCCAAACTTTCTTCTGTATTCGTTTCAATGTTATATATCTTAGGGGTCATATATCAACTCCAAGCGTTGAAAACGTATCGGTTGTGATGTATGTATGTATCCTATAAATGAGAACGATTTCGTTTTCAGACACTTTTGGTGTGACGGTTGAAAGGTGTATAGTATAATAAGACAAAAACATTACATGTACAGGTATATAAATGAGTTAGCATCAAATCTATAACATTGTCATCAAATCTATAACGTTGTCATCAAATCTATAACATTGTCATCAAATCTATAACGTTGTCATCAAATCTATAACGTTGTCATCTAATCTATAACGTTGTCATCAAATCTATAACGTTGTCTATCAATAACATTGTTTTTATTTGCAAAACGTGCCCCTGAAGATGGATCAGTTCTGCCGAGGGCTTCAGTTTCCAATGTATAAGTGTTTCAGATGATGAAACCCAGGCCAGATAGAATCCCTTATGTAGCCTACCTGGACATATGGAATGGCTGGGCACAAGGTGAATACACGGAATGCAATACTTGAACATAACACACAGGTAAATTACATTAATCCTGTGTAAATCAATCACTATGCAATGAAATAGGAAATCCAGTAGAAGAAATTAATCAGGATAAAATCCTAAATCATGTATTTCCTATTGTCGTGTACAAAGTCCTGAGAGTGCCAATCAATACAGGTTAGTTTCATTAACTTCTGTATGAAACATGTATCCACTAGGAAACGTAACCGAATTATATTTGGCACATGAAGTATCATATTGTAACTCCTTTGAAACTTAAAGAGACGATTGTCGTGTGGTTGGATTGGGGTTCTACGTCTGTTTTCAGCAAAAAACGACGGGAAGTGCGCTATGCACGCTCCTGGTGTTTCCTCACAAAACATGCACAGCATTCTTTTAAAGCCAGTGCTTTTTCACACTTCATAATCAAATTTTGGTTATAAATGAATGACTCGTATTGCGGAGATAGAAAGGCATCACCCAACCATGCCGAACTCTCGTATTTGATACAAATATAAAACACTTGTATTAAATAGATCATAAAAGCTAGTATGCCTAAACATGTAGGGCACTCGCGAAGAGGACCCATATAAGGGACCTGTGTCTACTACTCTATCTATAATACATGGTAAATCGTCGAATGTATTATAAAGAGGCAGTAGAACTATATTTTTGACGACATTCGACTCAATCGGAACTACTCGGGTATTTCCGTGAGCTGTGAAATACACCTCGGATATAAGTGTAGGGTTACAATTTTTCGGGTAATTCAGCATCCGCCGATGAACACATTTTCAAAGCGTGCATTTTAAGTAGTTCAATGTGTATGGAAGTGTTGGACATCCTTTTTAATCACTTTTGATCAGTAACTCATACCAAATGGCGAACTTGTTGTTGTGACATGTATACTTGTTTCCCTTATCAAATTTAACGACTTTTTGGATTTTACAGTCAAGATCTATTTTGAGAAACGAAAGAAAGTGACGTCATTCTCGCGGGAAACAATATGGCGTCATCCCTATTATTTCAGAGGTGTTTTCTATTGGATAAACCCGATGTGCTCAGATTGCATTCGACTATGTGACACAATTGAAAAATAAGCACAATTACCTATGCACGTTGTCTGAAGACAAATTTCAGATATGACGAAGTTGATTGTTTAATGCTCACGACTACAGATATGTCAAAACGTAACAATTTACCAAGGCATGCAAACCGTTTCGAAAGAAGTAAGTTAAGAAACAAATGTTGTGGATTTAGTGTATTTGATAAAGTCTATGCCATTGTTCAATCGTACAATCTTTGTATATTCATGATTTAAGCTGTACATTTTATATAGCGGCTGTAACTCATTCACGTAAGACAGTAGTCCGTCTGACAAAGTAACAAAATAAAACTACATTATAGAAGGAAAACACAACTTGAAACTCATAATGAACTATTCTGTTGATTTTCTAGGTTTGTTCAAATCGTATAACAGTATAACAACCAGTCGTTCGCATCACATATCCACAAGACCCTTACGTACATAACCATTATTTGTGTTTAAAAGTGAAGCAAAACTAGGCGTATAAATCAATCTACAAACAACTGAACCAATACCCTTCACCTTCCTAAATAACCGAATTTGCCGATATGTTGTATAATATATAATAGTTGAAAAAGGAAATACAGATAATAACTTTTATGAACACGCATTTGATAATTATGCACATTTGGAATGATAAATCCGCGCTTTTAGTATCGTTCTCATTGAGACGATTCTAATAATTATTCACAAATAAGGATACAGTGAATTCTCGTTTATCCGGACCCCGGTTATCCGGATGTCTCGCAATCCGAACGAAATTGTAAGGGAACGGAATTCTTTGACCATTTTGTTGCAGACGACTTTTGAAAACATTGTGGGTAAAGAAGAAATTGCTCGTGACGAGCAATTTCTCCTTTTCCCACAATGTTTTCTGCCATATCAGAAGATTATCTTTGAATTTCATCATGTTTTGATATGTCGTCTGCAAACTCTTTCACTTTGGGACGGTCGACAATTTGGCGTTTGCTAGAGGGTTATAAGTATAGACGTGCATACAGACCGTTTATGTCTTAATGTGTATAAGAACATGCTCTGCTTCATAAGTCCGGATGATTCGGTAAACCGGATATTTTGTTGGGAACGGACGTGTTCGGATTAACGAGACATCACTGTATATGACAAATAACGTAAACCTTCTTTTGTAACAAAGTAACAGACACTACGCATGCTGTGAAACGATGTTATGTCGCAAATGTTGAATTTATGCCAAAGGTGTCTATATCCTGAGGAACTCCTCCCTCGAACTCCTTGTTCTTACACCAGACTTTCTCGACCTCGTTCTGTGAAACATCTTTCCTAGCTCGAACCTAAACTTCTTGCCGGAGAGAACATAAATGAAAAAGTTGCATGCGTAATTCATCAACGAAATTGTAGCACACACTTCAATAAAAGGCCATATATTCTCTATCATGGTGTGATCTGTTGAACCACTTTTGACTGTTATATCCACGAACACAGTCAGTACAAAGAGCGGTAACAATGTGAGAATATATGAAAACGATACGATTAAGAGCATGCATGTGGTCTTGTATTTACTATCAATCGCTCTGTCTAAGCGAGTGGTATGATTCCTCCGTATATTCCGACGTACACGGCATATCTGCGTCAAAACGAGACAGTTACACACAACCACCGTTGTTACTGGTAATACAAACATCAAGGTCACCGTGTAGAAATAAATACTTAAATTAGAATACATATACAGAAACTCATCCTTCGCACTACAGACCCGTATTCCAATATCATAGTCTATGACGATGTTCTCGATCATAATACACCGGAATAATTGGGTTAGGGACAACACTCCGAGTAAAGAACAGATAGACATGGCTGCGCACATCTGTTTACGTATAATCACCGTCTTAAAGGGGAAACACACCACGACAAATCTTTCCACAGCCATAAACACGATTAACCAAGAACTCATGAGGTAACTCGTATGCTCGACCAGGTCAAACACCTTACACCAGACGTGTGTGAAGTTCTGGAATACACCGTGCGTGTTGAGTATGTCGATGTAGTAATTATCAACGGTTCTGACCTGACGAATGATGAGTGTAATGGTGTCGAACACGGCCAGGGCACAGAGATAGTGGGAGTAGGATTTCTTTCGGAGGGACTTGGACTTCATCACGATTACCGACAGAGTGTTGCCCACGATCCCGATGAGAACTATGACAGGGGTGACCGTGAACTTCAACCAGAATCCCCACAATGGTGGTAGTCCGTCCATGTACTCGTCTACAAAAACAAAACATATCTATGTTTTAAAGTTATCGCGCAAATCTTATAATCTCAAAAAACAAAACAAGAACAAAAAAAAACAAAAAAAAAACGCATGACCTTCATTTACACGAGAGCAATTTGAGATTTCCTTGCAAGTCTATTCAATTCTGCTTGTTTTTAAGGTTTCTGTTTTCAAGTACATCTGGTTTATCACATCTACATTCTAAACTTATCGCAAGCCTTAAAGGTCTTAACAGATCGCAAAGCCTTCATTGACACGAGAGAAACGTGACATTTCCTTACAAGGATACTGCTTTTTGTTTATACCTTAAGGTTTCTTTGTCGTTTTCAAGTATATCTGGTTTATCACTTTTTCACCTAAACAAAGAATAGTCCTTTTCCTCAGAATTGTACATTTGGTTAGAAAGACAAATTGAGACCAAAGGACAAACTATAATTGGAGAATTGAAATAAACACCAAAGGAATTGCTTGAAGCTTGAAGAGATTTTATTCTAAATGTCACCTGATTAAACAGTTTAATTAAACGCCTCTCTGAGAGAAAGAATCAATTCACAACAGCTGATTGACATAGAACCAATTAATGTGAACCAAATTGGCTTTTTAGAGAAAGAAATAAGGATAATTATAGACATTAATACTAACAAAGTTCATTATGTTAATTATTTCCTTTTTTTGTATTAGTACGTAAGCTCGAGTTTTGGCAAAGACAGTGATACTAAAAACTGAAGACACGGAATAAGTGGTCGAGCTCCAGAGAGATTTGATTCGACAACTGGCGACCTCATTTTACAAAAAATGAACGGCACTAGAATAGATCGTACAGTCTTTTCAAATTTTAAGTTATAACAAGTTAACTTTATTTGGATCATTAATATTCAATCCACTCCTTAAACCGTATTTTTATAAGTCCCTGCAACTGTCGAGAAAGAAAAACAAGCCTTAAAAATGTTTCGTATCTATAGGATCAGGCGGGTTATTTGTCTTAATGAATGAGGGCAGATACCGATGGGAACAATATAACTTTGTTCCGATTGAATAATGATCGCTCTTCATACAGTATCATTTCAAAGCTTATGTAGGTTAAGCTGAAATATAAATCACTGACGTATAGTGATGTGTTCTTATCTAATTACAAATCTCTAAAGTATTTATGATAACATAAAAATATAACGAAAAAATACATTGAATACTGTCCCTATTGCATTATCCGTTATGTAAGCAAGTATATACACATACTGAATAAATGAATTGTTTTATGGCAATTACAGACACCAAAACAGAATGATGACGCTCAATCAGTAGAGGCATATGGGGTGCCTTTCACAATATTGCAGAGAAACATACTTTCAACATAACCCTGACGAACAAAAACTGAACCGCCTTTTAATGACATTGACTGTGAGAGTATATAACTGTAGAAATAGAGCAGATAAGTCTAGCTTATTATTTTAGAAATACAGAAACATAATTACCTTTGAGTACAAGACTATCGTTGATTGTGTCATTGAATGTCTCGACAGTCATGTTGTTATCGTGCCACGTTTCTGTAGTAAACCATGAACGTCGCCAACCAGTCAATACGGGTGTATAATCCTAGGGAACACTTGCTGTAAATGTCCCGTCAATACATCTACTTTATTGGTTTCATGTGCGTAAAGATGGTAATACCAGCGTCTGAGGAAGGCATTGTTATGGTTTTCTAGACGTATTTTATGTCCACATGCGGTTATCAGCCTGTTACGTCAACACAAAGACTGTATTCCGTTTCACGAGAATGTATATAAAGACACACTTGATATGCGGCCTTTACCGACAGTAGCTTTTCCAAATGATTGTGGTTTCTTCAACAAGGTGTTCTGTACATTAAGATGTGTGTGGAAAACGGACTCAGAAAATTCGTTTGAAGTTCACCAAGAAACACCAGAAGCTTCTTTGATTGATCTTGGTTTCTTCAACAAGATATTTTGTAGACTAAATGTGTGTGTTCTTTGGAAACGGACTCAGGCAATCTGTCAGAAGTTCCTTTAGAAACATTTGCCTCTTCTCTAATTCTGTTAAACCTGCAAAAACAATGATAGACACACACATAGATGTATGATAATCTATATTGGGAAATTAACTTGTTGTTCGCAAACTACCATATTCTGAAGAAAGGTTTTAGTGGTTTAACATCTGCCTTCAAAACCCTTTATCATCGGGATTACACTGTTACTGATCATAATAATATGACGTTGTTATACTTTGTACTTTAAACATTAAGCATACTTTCCTTTTTACAATCATATTTGTTTGAGTAGTCTTCCGATTAACTTGGACGTCATACGATCAAAACCGTTATATAAATAATTAATCTGTTTGATTTCATTTCGATTTGAAGTTTCAACTGGTGGAATACAACCGAATGTTAAAACTATGTCATTTTTCTAACATCGTGCATGGTAATTCAAAGTTACCCTCCTTTCAATCTCCCGAATTCGGATAAGAAAGGCGTGGGTAAATGATTGGCCATAAATTGTCCCCTTTATTTAATAAGTACATTTCGGTGTGAAAAATCACCGAGGTGACTTCATTGATATGCAGAACAAACACGCCCTGATGCTCTAATCGATACAATTGGCATTTTTATTGGCGCTTAACCCTTATAATGCTTGTCTATTTTCTAAAATTAGTTTTTCTTGTCGTCTGCTTTTCTAAACCTTAAAGATCTGACAAATTTTGAATATGAAAGATACTCAGAAAGGCAAACAGGTTAGATCAAGGGCAAGACCCCAATTTACTTGGCGGCTGGCCTTGATCTAACCTGTTTGTATAAGCATGAAGTCGGTTCGTGCACCATAAGGGTAGAAATTCGTCTTAGCAGCCCTTGTTAGACAATTTACCAACGCCTCTGCATTAATTAGCTGTATTAGATCTGGAACAGGCAGTCTTGAATGTCATTGTCGACAAAGAACAACGGCAAATTTCCTCGTACATGTGTAACGAGAAATTCCTTCTACTTTTGGAAATGGTATACTTCTCACACCAACTTTTCTCATTTGGTCCGAGACCTTTGATATAAATACTCGACTTTAAATACCCTTGATCCTTGTTAACCAGGTTTGTCTGTATTAATCCGCTTCTTTGTTCTTTTTTCCATGTGAGATTTCTAATCTCAATGTTTGCACAATTCAGGTTCCTTCTCGGCTACAAAGATGTTATGACTATTTCCATACTACTTTTCTTGTTCAAGAATGAACGCTGTTATTCGTTAAAATCTCAATTTCTGCTAAACAAAAAACAAATGCTATATAAAAAGATCAGCTACGTTGAAATGTATCAAACATATGTCTAAGCTAGCATAATCAGATAAGCTATCTTTACAGGAACCTAAACGAATCGATAGTGTGACAAGCGTTAATTAGAACTTTTTAGTTCCACTATTAAAGGCTCTTGAAAGTTCTCAGATATCGTTTTACCAACGAGAACTCCTCATTTATAGGAACACTTGTAGATTCATTTGGATATACTAAGTTGGAAGAATCAGTATACTGACGTCTTAATACCTTATAATATCATAAACATCATCAGAATGACGAGGGAAAACTACTCAGAACCTATCCTACGTTATAGCTCATAATAAGCCATTCCGGTGAAGGAGTAACGATGCTGCTTCTTGAGAATAATCGTTTCTGTGAAACGGAAAGTTTAAAGGTCATATGTACAGGTTGGGTTTATTTCATAAAATTAAAATATGAAGTAAAAGAATCACATTGAAATTATTTGCAACATTTTAGCATAACGCATTACGTCATAAATCACCGTCATAGCGCACCGATTAATAAAAGTCCGTATGACTTACTTCCCTTTGCTGTGACGTCACTCGTGATCCACTGAATGCGCCACGTAAAGGGCGTGAAGAGCGATCGCTGGTTAGAATTGGTTTTTTTTCTTCAAATAAACGATCCTAAAGTCATTGTTTGGATTGACAGCGCATTTTCTTTATTGAATATGATTCATTTTATAAGAATATCAATTTAAAAAAAGATAAATTAATAACTTAACCCGTGAATTTGCATGGATTTGTCATTGCGTAAACCTGTTCATATGAAAGGAACGACTTGAACTTTGGACGATTTTCCTTGAAATAAATGATTCTTAAGTAATTGTTTGGATTGACAGTGAATTTTCTATACTGGATATTTTTCATATTATAAGAATAGCCATTTGTAAAAAATGAATTAGTGACTTAACGCGTGAATTTACAAGGATATGTCAATGCGTTCATATGAAAGGAACGGTTTGAAAGTGGGACGATTTTCCTCGAAATAGCAATCCGTAAGTCAATGTTTGGATTGACAGTGCATTTTCTTTATTGAATATGTTTCATGTTATAAGAATATTCTTCTGAAAAAAAGAGTAAGTGACATAACGCGTAAATTTGCAAGGATTTGTAAATGTTTTCATATGTAAGAATCGGCCTGAAATTTTGACGATATTTGTGAAAACAGCTATTTTTATTAAAATTTGTTGAAAAAAAAACACGAGTACTTTTTCGTCAATTATTGGGTATTAGCATTAAGGTTTTAATTGAGTAGTAAACAAAGACATAGATCTGAATAAACGAATTAAAACCGTACATCGTATAACTATTGACTGTCAAATTCACCCTCCATTGTCTTATCAATACATGAAATGAAACGAGAGAAGATCATAAATTGCGAACAAACAAACCGTATCATAACCCAACTTACTTGTGATACGAAGGTTATCCTTTAATTCATATTTTCACCACACATCAACTTACTTGTGATACGAAGGTTATCCTTTAACTCACATTTTCACCACACATCCAAATTTCAAAACTGAACACTGGCACATTCAAGAGTATTTGTTAAAATCATTCGGCAACTTTCCAGTAACTCCATCCCCAGTAAGAGGTCTATGATTTCGAAATTGATTCCGATGTCGTCTTTCTAGATCAACTGTTTTGACTTAAGAATTGTTCTTCATATTCACTTTACATTTATGTTCGTTTTCTCTCGTGTAAGTAGTCTTGACATATTGAGCATTTAATTTTCGGAAAGGTTTAATAATTAACAGCTAAAACAAAAAAGTCGTCATAGTTTTTTTTACTAACAACCTTAAATAAACATATTTGAATTTATTTTTTATGATTTTGTAATTTAAATATCAATTTGACAAAACTTGATTTTGATGTTAAAACGTTTTTTTTTGTTGAAAACATAGAGTTAATACCGTTTTGGTGAATACTGACTATCATATACTTATTGAAGTGTCAAACTATTCTAATTGTATTAATGTCATTAGGACAGAAGTATATCTCAAAGAAAAAAGGAAGATTTTATTGTATATTTGTTGACTTCGAAAAAGCTTTTGATAGTATAAAGCACGAAAAACTTTGGGACGCTTTGCAACGAAAGGGTGTGAGTGGAAAGTTTCTATTCGTTCTAAAATCTATATATGGTCAGCTGATGTCTTGTGTTAAGGTAGATGATGCCTTAACAGAATACTTCAGCTGCACCATAGGCACGAGACAAGGTTGTACAGGAAGTCCTAAAATATTTTCTGTCTTTATAAATGATTTAGTTAGTTTTCTTGATTATAAATCTGATAAAGGTGTATTTGTATCAAATGATATGAAAAAGCTAAAATTGCTCTTGTTTGCAGACGACGTTTCCAGTTTCTCTGAAAGTGTCGTCCAACTTCAGAGGCAGATTGACAGAATTCAACAATTTTCAAACATAGTTGGAATGCGAGTCAATATAGAAAAAACGAAAATCATGGTCTTTAGGAATGGAGGTATCATCAAAAACTCCGAAAAATGGTTCTACAACAACCAAAAATTAGAAATTGTTCCATTCTACAAATATTTAGGTCTATATTTTACTCCTAAATTGAACTGGAGTAAAACACATGCAATGCTGTCTTCTCAGGCAATTAAAGCGGTTAATAATATATTACGTATTCGTAGTAGGTTTGGTTTCTTAGAAATTAAAGACTTGTTCAAAATATTTGATTCAGTTGTAAAGCCTATTCTTTGTTTTGGGTCACAAATTTGGGGGTATAACATAGTGAAGACAATTGAGAAGGTCCAAATCAAATTTTGTAAAAAGATATGTAATTTATCAGATAACACGTGTGATTCTATGGCTCTTGGCGAGTGTGGACGATTACCTTTATGTACCACGTATATGGTATTTTGTTTAAAATATTGGCTATGTCTTATACGTATGGATGATTGTAGGTATCCGAAACAATGTTATAACATGCTCAGACGTTTAGACTCAGTCGGAAGAAACACATGGGTAACTCACATTAAGGATATGCTTTATCTCTATGGATTTGGGTATGCTTGGGTCGCCCATGATGTTGGCAATGATGGCGTATTCCTTAAAGTCTTCACACAACGATTGAAAAATTGTTTTACTCAAAATTGGATTTCGGATATCAATAATACTCCAAAAGCATTGAACTATAGATATTTTAAATCTGTTTTAAATCCCGAGTACTATTTAAGTGTAGATATACCATACATGCATAGACGAACACTGTCTAACTTCAGGTGCTCTAACCACAGTTTAATGATTGAAAAGGGTAGGCACTTGGGAATAGACAGAAGTTTGAGATATTGTCCCATATGTCGCAATATAAATATTTCAATTGTAGAAGATGAATTCCATCTATTCTTTGAATGTTCAGCATATGAAACTTTAAGACATAAATACTTTAAAGACTATTGGCTTCTTAACAGAAATAGAACTACATTTAACAATATTTTTTCTCTGCAAAATAAAACCATTATACGATTAGTAGCAGTCTTCCTAATCGAAGCATTTAATAAAAGAAAAGAGATTTTGGATATCCAATAGATATTACGACGGCTTGGTGCTAAAGGATTGTAACTACATCTTATACAAGATGTGGATACAACCTTATAGCACTAAGCCAACGATTAACTAAGCCAACGATTAACTAAGCCAACGATTAACTAGTTACAGCTTATTTCGTCATTAATTTATATGTATTGTCACTCATTCGTTGTAAATACGCTTTTTGTGTGTGTTCTGTATATGGGCCAGAGGCCTAAAATACTTGAATAAAGGATTGAATTGAATTGAATTGAAAATAGAAAAGACAACATGTTCACTTCTTTGAATATCATAACGACAAAGTATCCGACGTAAGTCACATTGAGAGATAAATATGTACTGACACCTTATCAATCCAAACATCCTGTGAGAGTTTGGTCTTAATTGGTTATATCTTAACAATGGAATTTTTAGATAAATTTAATTGCCGCGCATTGAAAGTGTGAGATTTGCCGCTTGTTATCTCATGTCTGGAATAGCAGAACGTGTCAGACCTCTTAATTAACAACAGAGATATTTAAGAGATTAACGCCAGAGGCTATCTTTCGCCTAAACAATAAAGGGCTTGAGACTTGAAACATACTGTGCAAATGTGGCAGATTGGTGTTAATTTGCATCACGACCCTTAATCCTTGTAATGTCCGATGTTTGTTGATTGACCCTTTGTATGTGAGGTAAACTGACAATAATCAATTAAATTGTAAACAAAGAGATTATGTTAAAATGTGTAAATTCTATATTTAGTGATCTTATTACTAAATTATCAATATAAATTTGTAATAATCATGTTTGAACACCTGAATTTTAGTGTGGCATACGTCATTTAAACCAATATCACCAATGGCAAAAAAATGAGGTGTGTGATTTAAATAATTCCAAAAAGCAGACGCTTAAGTTAAGATCGAACCCATTATCATTTGCGTTGATGAGTCCAGAGACAGTTTGCGGATATCAAATATTCATTATTTTGAATTTTCATTCAAAGACGTCGGCAGATAAAAGAAACTTGCTTGTTTTAATCGGTTTGTTATCATAGCAATCAACGTACATTTTTTATTTTGTCTCATTTATGTACAATGGCAACGTTTCTACGATTATGTTAAAACATAAAACAAGTTTTGCAAATAAGAACAAGATGCATTTAAGCGTTTAAAACCCAAAGACATGACAATACAATAACTTATGATGTTGGATGAAATTAACATATTCTTGCAACCCTTTGAATTCTTACGTAATATAATCGTAAAGCAGCCTAATTAAGTATTCCTGACTAAGTATGTAGCATAGTTAAACTGTTCCAAACAAAACTAGCTTGGCGAGTAAGAGAGTCATTCAAGGAAATTAACTTTCAAAAAAGGTTTAATCAACGTGATTTATCCTTTTCTTGAATTTATCTACATGTACACAGTGCAAATTCTATATAAAGATCTAGCAAGACTACACGAGGCTCTAACACCCCAAACTAACAGTCAGGAATTGTTTTAATCACGAACATCAATTCAGGGAAATATAACGGTTACTCAATAAGTAGAATGAATTTGAAGCGTCTTCACCTGTATAAATTACTTTGAATTGAGTCCGATCATTTAAAGATCAATAAAATCAATTCTCTGAAAACGCCTAACAATGCGTAAACTTGCCGTCTTCGAAGTGAAAGTAACACAGCCTACTGTTCTTGTTTGGGGAATATATCTTTTGCTTATTTGTAAAGTAAACACGGTCCAGTTTACTTATCGAAACTTTTTGCAGCTTTTATGTTCGTCGGAAAACGGGAGAAACTCGCATCCCTGCTACCAAAAGCAGAATAACACCAGAAGACCTGTCAAAATACCATATTCAATATCCAATTTACGTTTCCCAAAACACAATTCAACGCTTAAAATGTCCGAAATTTGTGCAAAAACACCGTCGTTACTGAGAACTAGATTCTTCTTACTGATAGTTCATATGACTTTGAAGCACAAATGACGTCACAACAAGGGAGATAAGTCATTCACAAAAATCGATAAAGGTGATAAAAGTAGTCAAAAACACCATTTTTCGCTTCTGTATGAGAAAAAATTCATTACCTCCGTCATAACCAAACCATAACCTTATTCAAAAACCATAATTAAAGAAAATTTTGTTTATCGAGAAATATGACCTTTAACGCAGAACTAGATCACAGTCTATGTAAATAATGACATGTTTACAATATGCACTACAAAACAACAAATATACTCGTTAGTCTTTTGTGTGTTTTTTAAAAAGGCTAGCAATAACCTTCAATGATTGCGCATGCATGGAATATGGCGGTCATGGATTTTTAAGTATCAGAAATATGTCCATTTTGTACCGCCTTTATAGCTATAAAACAACAATTGTTTTTCGCAAATAAATACTTTTAACTTTACTTGACTCTTTCAAATATCTGCATTCGCATATCCAATAACTGATAAGCATGTACGAATCTAAAGGGACGTTTTCTTACAAGATCTACTATTAGTCAGTACCTACTTCACAACGCGTTCCCTTATGACAAGTTTCCATCGCCCGGGATGTGTGTGTAGAGTGGAAAATCATCAAATGTATTCAAAACTGTGTTTTGAACATAATAAGGACATGTCTTTAATTGTTTTAAATTTGATATAAATAATATCCATTTTTGAATGCATTGTACAAGGTTTAACAACCAACTCGAAATATCTACTACCAATTTTATTAAATTATAAGCATATGGAATCAGCCCATAACGTTTGTGAAGAAACGATTATGCAAATTAAAGGTAGCTCAACCGACCATTGGATGACGGTGTTTTCCCTGAACGCATGTGATTGAGCGGTTAATTAGCTTGGTTGGTTAGATGTGTTGCAGTGGTAGGATGAAGACCTCTCCTACAGGAGTTGCCTTGCCAATGCATCACCCACTGGTTATGTCTCGGGAAGAGACATCTCGGAGGGGAGAGTTATGGAACGTTAGTGGAAAGATTATGCAAACATGAGAACTTAACGAATTGTTATAGAGACCAGACATGACCGGATCTAAATGTGTTGTTAATTTGCTTGGTTCGTTGCTAACTCTTACGATGTTATACGAATGATAAAGGGTGATATATTTGATCAGTTGATGTTGCCATCAAGCAAGAATATGGTCGTATTAAGAAGGTCCCCATTTGTTTCACGGTATTCAACCGTCGTCTGTCGTTAAAGCATTAAGGGTTTTCTGTATTTAGGACGAACAAAATACTTGGACTTCTAAATATTAAGTATCACATACAGTTGCATTTAGTCAATATTAACCAATATTACAACACGATCTTATCAGATCAAATCTAATCAAACCAGATGCATATATGAATAGACAATGAGAAAAAAATCATTACAGTCTAAGTAGTAGGACGAATAAATTTGCCACAGAGTTTATCCTTTTGGCTTCGATGTAAAGGCCCATTAAAGGAGATTAATGCTATGTCAAACTATATTATTTGGTAAACTTTTGGACAGATTCAAAGATTTATCACCAGAAAAAACCACCAGCACAATTTAAATGTGAATGTAAACCAGAAATAACCCAGATTAGCAAGTTTTATCAATCGGATTTCCTGATTCTTCACCTCTGACCTTGACAGTTGGTACACACATTTTTGAACCGACCAATCAGAATTCGTAATTTTGAATATGTAAACAAACAGGTTGTTGATAAACATGCTTGAATTGGAGACAACTATGTTTCAAGCACAAAATAACTTATTTTTAAATGAGTCTATTAAATAGGGTCTCAATGCATTCCTTAACCAATTCTCATGACTTTTATAAACATAATAAAAGAATTAAATATATTTTTTCAGTCATGTATTTGTACTCCTCGCCTTTGATGTGCCTTTAAACTATTAAACCACGTAGAGTATGACATCAAAGAGCACGAAAATAAGATATTGAATAATCAGACTAACACACGCAGTACCCTGTGGTTATGAAATTTCAAGAGAAATCATACTTAATTTTGATAGGAATTATATATATATATGTCTAAAGCATATATTCCAAATCATTCTCCTTATTTGATTAAGAATATATGTCAAGCAAAGTAGACCATGAAAAGCATGTTCACAAGAGGTATCGGATAATCCAAACGATCGACAGAATGGTACAGGACGAATAATTACGCGATAAACACCTCTACCGAACATCTCCCGAATTCAGCCGTACTATGCTTTAACCCTTTCCAAAACAACAAATTTTAGACTGTCCCAAATTGAAAGGGTTTGTAGACGACATTTCAAAATGTGATGAAATTGGAAAATAATCTTCTGATAGGGCAGAAAACAATGTGGGTAAAGGAAAAATTGCTCGTTTAGAGCAATTTCTCCTTTTCCAACAATGTTTTCTAGAGTCGTCTGCAACAGCGTGGTCAAATGTCGTTATTGTTTGGGAAAGGGTTAAGATTGAAGCGAAATAATTTGTAATCTATATTGCAAACCTGCTCATTTACCTCACACGACCATATCGCATGCATCGATGCAGTCGGTTCACATAGTACATACTGCTCTTAGTCGAATACAAAGTCAAGAAACCCAGCCCTGCAAAGACGGCATATGTAAAATAGCTCATACACTATTATATACACTTGTGCTTTTCTATTTCTTTTTAAAAAAAACACACAAGAAAACCCATATGATCAATGGACATAAAAGAAACAAGATACGCTTAAAGCTTTTATCTCAATCCATGTGTTAAATCTTCTTTTGCAATACAATATGTTCAAACCAAAAGGGCATAGGCTAAAAAGCATGCGTTTGTTATTTCGTCAAGGTCGTTTGCATCTATGTCAGCATAACTGAGAAAATCGAATTGTGGTATGCTCTTTTCAGAAGAACACTAACGGCCTATCGTATTTCTCTTTGATGCATTCCTTGATATCAGGATATTCTTATAAAACATGACTTCGATAATTTTAATCCTCATTGAGCCTGCAACAGGGCCGAAGCTCTATAAACCAACGTCGTCATTAACTATGTTACCACGACAGGTTTCAATACGAAGACACTAATTGGAAGTCCATTGAAATCTGAGAACGTAGCTGTACCTCTATAATTGAAAATATCATACTTGGACTTCAACGTAATTAGAAAACTGTTGACAACCGGAAATGTGTTTTTCGACGAAATACGTCTTACGTTTTAACAATGCTATATTCTCATCATATCAAACATAATGCATTTGTCATGTCTAATATAGTTCCATCCCTTCAAAGGTTCAACTCCGACCGGAAAACATGTCTGAGACGGAAGGATGGTCAAGTCGACAATATCGCAATGCATAACTGTATGTCCCCAAAACACATTTTGATTTCATTTATGTCAATACATATGGAATTAAAGTTTCTCTGGAGCTTTGTTCATGCCAACAAATGACTTTTCAAATATATGATATTAATGAATGAACATTTTCTCCATTTCTCTAGATCAACAAACATCTTAAAAGAAATTTTACGTAAAGGTATGTATTTCACCGTAAACTTAAAGAAACCCCACTCTATCCGCCCCAGATATGGCTAAGTATATTTTCACCCGACACTTACACCATCCTATCACAGATATTCCTATCAAAGACATGTTGCTTTCTACGTACCTGTTATTCACTTGGTCCGTTCATTCTTTTAACATGATATGTTCTTGTCTTTATGTACTGACGCATCAGTTCATCACAGAACGCATGAAACAGTCGAGAATACAACAAAACGCAGGTGCAAATGGATGTGAATCTAATCATGGAAACGTTCCTAGACAATATTCAATGACAGGCCGATTAGTGATCTTTACAAATTGTGGAATCGCCTTATGCTTCTGGCATACCGTGTGGTTAACCATGATAATAGCTAATAAACAGAACTTGGATTCTATCGTCAACCATCCTGGAATTGGCCAACTGACAATTAACCCTTTCCCAGACGACGAAATTTCGACTGTTTCAAATTGAAAGAGTTTGCAGACGACATTTCAAAATGTGATGAAATTAGAAAATAATCTTCTGATAGGGCAGAAAACATTGTGGGAAAAGGAAAAATTGCTCGTTACCAGCAATTACTCCTTTTCCCACAATGTTTTCAAAAGTCGTCTGCAACAAAGTGGTCAAATGTCGTTATCATTTTGGAAAAGGGTTAAGATATAACAATCCGTGACGTTTCCTTTTCTGTTTTCTAACCGTTGTCTTTCCGTCTTTACTCGTTTCAATATATACAATGCGCATTGAGCAACTGGGGACATCATTCTGACAAGATGATAGTGGGCTTTTTACGTCGTATGTAGCCTGAAAATATCAGTTCATGAGAGTTTACCAAGAGAAATACGATATCAATTTATAATGATCATTCTGTATTGAGAAAGGGTCGCAATATCGTTAGACGTATCCACATAAAGAATATCACTTCAGGAAAACCTGATACCGACTGTAATTATCAAATTGTCCTGAATGACTGGTTTATGAGACCTCCCGACCTTTCCTGGGTGGATTAGATTTGGAACCCAATATGATGATAATTATTATATGTCTAACTCCCATTCTTCGGCTTATAAATGTATGTATTATTTAAAAAGTTAATTAGCGGCTGGCCTGTGTTCTAAATTGTTTGCTAATCCGAGTATCTTTCCTCTTCAAAACTAAGCAGATATTTAAGGTATTTAATGCACAGCATTATACTTGCTAATTTCCAGTTCGTGCTGATAGATAAAGGGGCAGCAGCGACCTTGCCAGTGTGGATGGTAGACAGTGGCTACAGTTTTCTTCTAGGTCGAATCTTTATAATCATATCAAGTTGGACATCGCACAATACTAAATACTTAGTTATTGTAACAAAGAGACAAATAAGGTGCTGTACACGTCCTGTTAAATTCCAGTTTAATAAATGCATAGAGTTACTCTATGCCGTATTTTCTTAATCATGCATGGGCCAATCAGTTGGCCAATGTCCTTATTCTTTTGTTCACGCTATAACGATGTAAAATGTAAATAAAAATGGGAAGTAGTTTTGCTTACCGAATGCGTATCTTAATTGTTTTTCTTAGAAGGGCAAACATGCTTGTAAATTTTTAAACAATATCTCCGTTCAAACATGCCCTCAACCTTATGACAGTTCAGTTAACGTATGTGAACGCTTTGAAAATCCGGCACTTTATAAAATGTGCCGGTCGATAAAGAAATAAAAGATCAAAAACCAGTAACAAGATCTTTTATATAGCAGCCATTTCCCGAATCACTAGACATTTACTAAATGTGCTTTTCTGTGATCACAAGCCGGCGCCAGAAAATATTTCTTTTAATAATTGTCCTTCATTATATCGTTTGCTATCATTCTTCACAAATCCCATCAGGGGTCCTGTGGCATGTTGAACGGTTTTACAGATGAATAGGTTTTGTTAATATGTCGTTGTAGGGCCGGTGCATGTCGATGTGCGAATAAATCGTGGGTACAGTGCAATACTATACCAAGTGCTGCATGTTTGTGAAGCGCTTGATATAGTCTTACGTATTACTCTCGAGATGGCTCTGGCAATCAACTTCAACTGACGTGTTATGATTGAACAGTGATATATATATGAGAAATCCGCCGCTATTTCAGTATTTCGTTATTCAATAAAGTATAATTGTTTTCCAAAAAAATAATGTTTATACATGTAAAACTATGTTCTTATAGCTTTTTTCGGGAAACGACCAAAATGCCGCATCTGCGATATGGGCCGTATTAAGCTATTAACAATTACGATGATTTCGCAGTATGAAAATAACCGGTAGTGTTAATAAAATAAACCGCTAAACAATGTTCTTGGTTCACTATTCTGCAAGACGATTGTGATCTTTTTATTTAGCAAATTGTTAAAAACGTGGCTGATAAGCAAATTGGTGATCTAGTACATGTACATGTAGTAAACCTTTTGAGCTGTGTTGTCATTCTATTCGTGGTATAGTTGTGGTATTCTATTTCTAAAAGATTGAGATCACACTTTGTGATGTAAAGCTAACTACTCAACGTTGTATTAGGGTAGACGAAATGTCACAATTCAATGCTATATACAACTTATATCTACCGGATGTTTCTATTTCATATTAAGGAAAGACGAAAGTTTCTCACAGATACTTGATCGAACTAATACGGAAAAATGAGTCAATTTTCATTGATAAATACCCTGTTATAACATGATAATAACTGTTGATGAGATGTTCCATTCTATCAAGCAAACAAAAGCAAAATCATAAAACTACTGCCTACAAAGAACTGTTTGGGTAAGGAAAAACTTAATTCCTTAAATTAAATAATGCGAAAACCCGTAATGAGAACTGTCGTATTACATTCCGCCATTGACCCTGAGCTGTCAATTGATATTAGCTGTTCAATACCTTGGCGCCGATAGGTTTCCATCAGATAAGTCAGATAAGGATGTTTTTAATGAATGTCTTCACGATCTCATTACTAGCTCTTCGTATAGAAGTGTGTTGCTGAAACAAGCTTGGACGAAAAATACATTAGAGAAACATTAGACTGTGTTCGCAAAACTGACCTAGTTTGAGTCAATGTAAGCCCGTCTTATAGTTGAGAAAGTAATTTGCTCTCTCTCTCTCTCTCTCTCTCTCTCTCTCTCTCTCTCTCCTCTCTCTCTCCTCTCTCTCCTCTCTATCTCTTGCTCTCATGCTCTCTCTCCCTCTCCTCTCTCTCTCCTTTCTCTCTCTCTCTCTCTCTCTCTCTCTCTCTCTCTCTCTCTCTCTCTCTTTCTCTCCCCCCTCTCTCTCTCTCTCTCTCTCTCTCTCTCTCTCTCTCTCTCTCTCTCTCTCTCTCTCTCTCTCTCTCTCTCTCTCTCTCTCTCTCTCTCTCTATCTATCTATCACTCTCTCTCTCTTCCTATCTTTCCCCAAATCTCTCTCTCTTTCTCTGTCTTTCTCTCTATTTCTTTCTTTCTCTCTTTCTTTCTTTCTTTCTTCCTCTCTTTTCTTTCTCTCTTCTTTCTTTCTTTCTTTCTTTCTTTCTTTCTTTCTTTCTTTCTTTCTTTCTTTCTTTCTTTCTTTCTTTCTTTCTTCTTTCTTTCTTTCTTTCTTTCTTTCTTTCTTTCTTTCTTTCTTTCTTTTTTTCTTTCTTTCTTTCTTTCTTTCCTTCTTCTTTTCTTTCTTTCTTTCCTTTCTTTCTTACCTGAAAGCTTACGATATAAAAATCAATTATCAAGATGATTAGATTTATCTCAAAGGAAAAGCCTCAAAAGACTAAACTCATTGTCATAAAACGAATATGAGAGTGTTGTATGCTCAATCTTTGTTTTCAAAAATGATATGAAATATTTGAAAAAGAATGAAATGGTTCGTTGCAGAAGTGGGCAGTCACTGCATGCGTTAATCAACTCTTCAGACCAACCATTATGTGCAATGTTAATCTGCGTGTTCTGGACCACCGGATTTGTTTATACTCGTACTAGTCTATGCATACCACACAGTTTACCACAGTGGCGCTTAAGTACAGACCTTCAGGAATTTCGACAGTAGAGCTAGCAGCGTACACTTTTGACAGGGTTGTTGCGTTCTCTGATCTCTAATTAGAAATAAAAATCGTGGAAATTGGAAAACTGCCGAACTGTAAACAAGCGCACGTCAGAGTGCTGTTGGATTTTTGCAAACAAATTGTTGAATGGTAACTGAATTATTTCTCTATTCACACAGTTCAAATGGCTTCTTCCCTTGCCCCTTAAACCGACTTCGTGCGTATGTAATCAGGTTAGATCACAGGCCAGTCGCTAAATAAATTGGCGGCTTGCCTGTGATCTAACCTATTTGCTACTCTGAGTATCTTGTCTCATCAATATTAAGCAGATATTTAAGGTTTGGAAAGCAGACGACACAAAGTTTAGTTTTAGAAAATAACCCAGCATTCCAAGGGTTAAGACTACTCGAAAGAGTTATTACTTCCATGTGGCAATTGTGCTAAGACACAACTGGTGGTGATAGCTTTTCATAAAAAGCTTTCAAATGTTGATGACAGTCTATAAGCAATGTATTAAGTGTTGTAACTCAAGGAGTTGGTTGTATGGGCCATTCAAAAACAAAAATTGTTTAAAATCCTTAATATCTAGAGTCGTTATATACAATGATGAAGCAAAAGAAACACAACTCTGAAAGGGTACTTGTAGAAATGGTATAGTTTTGAGTGTTCACTTTCTGCTAATTTGACATCATTAAAAATACAACTAAAATGAGTAAATCTGACTGACTTCAGAGATCCAGGGAGTAGCTGGTCATCAAAGTAGATGTATTTAATTTAAGAAGAAATATACGTTTCGGTATGTAAATTTTGTAAGTCTCGTATTGACACACCCCTCTCAAACGAGTTTTATTCTTCCTACAACGGTAGGGTAATATGCTGTTCACCGGTTTAAGCACTTTTCCATATAGACATTTCACTTGACTTGCATCACTTTACACGTCATAGCTACACAATAATTGCTAACGGTTTTAAATGAACTAAAATCAAGCAAGGACCATGGAAGGCCTGGATAGATTTAATGGTAAGGTTGATTTCATACATCTTATATGGGTTCTGAAACAAGTTCTCATAAGTGGGCTTTAACAGCCTCGAGTTTATTTCTTGATGCATTACATACTCGTAACCTGGTGTCGAACTGTGGATAGGTCCAAATATTTTCACCTCGACACTAACGGAGATCAAACCCTAGACTCTCTGTAGCAGAATCCCATGCTCTACCATTGCATGCACCACTGTCGCCCACATTAAACGTTTGAGTAGGCGTTGCGTAAACAGGCATTAATTCAACAAAGCGCCTATACGGTTTTATGAGACTATGCCGTCAGGAATTCCCTGACATTCTGTTGATTGTTTCCGTTTAATGCTAACAATGACCATGTCTCTATGGACCCACAACACGTTGTTTATCTAAAACAGTATACATTTGCTCTCTTCGGTTACTTATTTGCATCTTGGACAAACACAACCTTTGTTGGCCATGGAGAAGTATCCTATGCAATGCACGTTTTCCTAGCTTATGTATAGGTCCGAAAGCCACGGATATCTTATCTGTGGCTGAATTATAACCAAGGTTTTGTTATAATTCACTAATTGGAAAAACAAACTACTAAGGAAACTATGACTTGAAAACATTGGCAGCCCCCCCTCTGCGTATACATATATCAAACATTTAAAATTGATACTGCAGAATATGACTCAGTTTCAAAAAAGCTTTTCAGTAGTATTTACATATTTTCCATATGAGTTTAACTGTTGTATATTAAACACCATTCCATTCCACATCAACTCCACACGATGTGAAGATTGCGTGTACATGTAAGTATTTCTAGCTTTCAAGATAAATGCCAACGCGGAACATTGATATTCAAACGGAGTATGGTGTCCATTCTATTCATGACAAATGTGTTAGCTGTCACCAACAAGACGATGATATAATTTATTGATGTGTAACCCAAAGACTATTGTTTCTGATTTATCACTGTCAATCTTACCCCAGAGGGAGGGGGTTACCATTAGAATGTTGGGAAACTTTCTAAAAAAGAGTTTCAAAACCTTAAATATCTTTCTAATTTTGATGATTTTTGGAAAGATACCGAAAGTAGCAAACACATTTGAGTACAGGCCAGTCGCCTGTTATTTTCTCTAACCCAAACACGTCTAAAATACCATATAAGGGACATTATTCGGACACGTGGATAAATGTTATAGCTTTGACAATAGCGTAACACTAAATCACCAAAGAGATCCCAAAGGACGCAGTGACCAACTCGGTTTAATCGTAAGATATATGAGATCTGTCATTATGTGGAGTCCAGAGAGATCATTCATATAATATGTTTTTGAGTTCCTTATGGTATGATTGCATGATGATTGAAATGGATTTTGGGTTGATTGATAACATCACGGCTTGACTTGTTCGTGTTGCTATATTGAAAAAGTATTTATAACGTCTTTAGTTCTCTTTAAAGGACGGTTGTTTCGTTTTCAAGTACACCTCAGTAAATGGGATTTGAGAGTCTCATCCATTTTTATTGAAGCGGGTGTCGAATCATGGTTACTCGTCATTGTATGGTTTGTTTTTCTGGATAAATACCAGCAAAACACGGGAGTCAAACTCATGAAAATGAATACAAACACTTGGTACCCTCCCAAATTAGCCAGGCGTTGTGGTTGCAGGTTGCTGGTAAAGGCTGGTCTAAGATACAGTGGCGAAAGTCCTCACTGAGCGGAAGCGAACATTCCTGGCTATCTATAAGTATAATTGTCACCTTTCGAGCTAAGGTGTTAGCCTGGGTACTAACAAACACACCTCTAGGATCCAATGTTGTGTTTGTTTGTACCAGATACTGATAACTTCGTCAGCCAATCAGAACTATTTCCTGACCAAACCTCCCTCAGGCCACCCCATTTGTCTCATAATCATTCTGTGTCCTTCTTAATAAGGTTGTTTGTGCTTTTCTGTTTTTGTCTTTTAGGAAATTCAAGGACAGGAAGCTTTCACAAAACTTGAAAAAGGTAAACCGGTTCACATATTCAGCGAACGTCTCAATAAGACATCATATTGAATTAAGTCTACATTAAATTGTCAATACCTTAGAACTATTAATACGCCAAAGATGGAATATGATTACGCCCAAAGTCGGAATAGGACAGTATGCCAGTCGTGCAAAAGTTAAACAGGCTTTTTACAGCTGTTATGTCTTCATTTTTTTCCAAAGTTAATTGGGGGTAAGCAATTATTACAGGGGTATTGTTCTTGACTTTGTGCCTAGGTAACCAAATATCTAATCTACCATCCACGAAACACACATGAAGATAAGATAAGTTCTTACTTTCTTGTAAAAGGAAGCGTTATATATATTTTCGAAATAAGAGCATGATCAATTTATTTGGACATTTGGATTTTACATAATACTCGACCACTGAAGACGAAGTTACAGTTGATGGACCAACCCGATAGCCTCGAATGACCCTAGTTAAAGCTTGATAACATTTTTTAATTCTTGATCAGATTCAGGACCATTTACCATAGATAAAGAGATCGGATTTGGGTTATTCATAAATGAAAAGCACAACGGTGTCCTCTACTTGGGGTAGATACACATACCGACACCAATTTGATCTGTCAAACGATTTTGGCAGAAATACATATATTTTGGATATAAACTATTGTGACAAAAAGGGGCGAGAAGCAACGCAATGTGCAAAGTGTTAACAGAAAGCAATATCCTTTTCATGTAAAGTAAGCGACATTCAAGCACCGTCTTCAATTGATCTTTGTCGTAATGAATTAATTTCGGAAAACATTATCTAGATGCAAATCGACGAGACCTTTTATCTGACGTGCTATTTACAAAAGTGCTTAGGTTTTCTCCTTAGCTATATATATTGCATTGCCTTCCTATATACAGAAGAAATTCATTAAATGTTTAGCGTCATGGGACGGCAGGAAATCCAGTACCGATTTGGAATAAACGTCTTGAGTAATTGTATCAATAGTAAAAGTCCATTGACCTCTTTTATGTATTTCGTTCAATTAACAAAAAGACAAACGTTAATTTTGATGTATGATCAGTATCCATTGTGCATAGGGTTATACAGTCAGATATGGGTTTGGTGTCTTCAAAAAGAATTTACGTATACATGTATAGAACAATGAAGATCACGTATTTCGAGCGACAACCGTTTCATTGAATGCGTTTTCCGCTCGAACAAAATGATCTTAAACTTTAGTAACGTATATATGTTGATCAAATATACTTACCAATAAAGATATCAACACCAGCGTTATAATCTTGTATTGAATAAGGGAAGTTTATATATTATACATGGGAACACACATATACATTCAATTAAGGGTAGACATGGGCTTTGATTGACTTCCAATTAAACGATATTTCGACAGTGTTTTAGCTTTATTAAATCACTTAAGGTATTTACCATTCAATCTTCTTCCCATATATGCTGTACAATATCCTTTTCATCTCATTGCTTTCCCCCTTTAATATGAATCACAATATACATTCATGTTAGATTTTCTTCCTTGACCGTTGTGGTCTCAAACACTCAGGACGGCTGTAACTTAATATATGGACAAACCCAGCAATCGTGGTGTTATGAACATAACATTCAAAGAATTCCAAACGTCCTTGGCCCCTAAACAACATGTGGTGAAAACGAATCAAATGGATAAGAGCCAGTAATAATGAGTCTGAAAGTATTTGTCTAAGTCGTGAGTAGATAGAGCCAGTCCACAGATATGCGTATTAGGTTGACAATAGGTCCGACAATAGATCTGATTAATCGATCTGTTCTTGTCCGTAATCTGCCTACTTGACGTCAGCCAATCTTTTGCATCATACAAAGGTCGTTGCAAGCATAAATATAACAGTGTGTTTCCTTGTATTGCTTACAACGCTGTATCAATAATGATCAGTTATGTTATAGCTTTCTTGGATTCTTCAATACTAGGCTAGGGCTCTGAAATACCTTGCCAAGGGTACTCACACAAAGTCAACAGCACTGTTTGGACTAGCATACATTTCTCACGAGTTCATAGTCCACCAACTTTACCATCGTGTCTTACGAGACACTTGGAAATTAAAAGATCAACACAACTGAAGCACTTTGAATTGGCGATCTGGTTAAAAGAGCAGGATTTTTCAACGAGGATGTTTGTTATGTTTATCACTCGTCGACAATGACTTATTATGGTTCTCTGTCTCTATCATGTGTGTGGATAACATATAAGACCATGGGTGCTACACTATGAAACAATGTCTATCGTATTTTCACATGATTTATCATGACCACAAATGTTCCTCCATCTACCAACCTACTTCTCTGAGGACTAGAGTGTAGCATAAAAAGTAAATTAACCCGTTCGTGTAAAATATATGAAAATTTTGTAAACTTGAATGCGATTATGTTTTTACACCATTTTTAAAGCAATGCATCAAAAGGCCACAAGGTTAGAAAAAGTCTATTCTGATATAAAGCTATTACAGGAAATTAGCCTCAAACCAGACACATCCTGTCCAAAATTCACAAAACAACAGACTTCCACGCTGTCGCCAACCTTAAAATACAAGCTTTATAAGTATATAGTGTCTCCCAAGAGAGTTACATGTCTTCTTTCGCTGACAAAGAGAGTTTTCATATTATACGCTTAGATAGAGAATATTTATATAATAAGTAAATGTGTACTTTTATAATGCCAATAAAAGATTAGCATCGTCATGATGAGAGAGAAACAAGACAAATCTGCGATTTCAACGTCTATGTTAGGTTATGCCTTTACAATGATTTCTCCTCCTTCACGATCTACATATGAACTACATTATAAACTACATGTAAACTACATGTAAACTACATATGAACTACATATGAACTACATGTGAACTACATATGGATTACATATGAACTACATATAAACTACACATGAACTACACATGAATTACACATGAACTACATACTAGTATGAACTACATATGAACTACATATGAATTACGTATTAACTACATATCAACTACATATCAACTACACATCAACTACATATCAACTCTATAGAACTACGTATGAACTACATATGAACTACATAAAAACTACATATGAACCACATATGAACTACATATCAACTACATATCAACTATAGATAGCTACGTATGAACTACACATGAACTTCATATGAACTACATATGAACTAAACCAGGCATGTTCCCTATCCTGGGATTCCATGGCCTTTCTTCGGAACGTTCCAAGTCACCAATAGTCCGCCTGTACCACAAGAGTTTACCTACTATTCCTGACTTGTAATATGTCTGAATTACTGAGATAAAGACTTGCGATGAAAGGGAAGTGCGTCTGACTCGGGGGTAGGGGCTCGCTGATACGTATACTTTAACCCATTACCAAACAATAACGACATTTGACTAGTTAGTTGCAGAAGATTATTGAAAACATTGTGGAAAAAGGAGATATTGCTTTTCATGAGCAAGTTCTCCTTTTCCCACAATGTTTCTGCCCTATCAGAAGATATGTTTTTCTATTTCACACATTTGAAATTTTGTCTGCAAACTCCTTCAATTTGTGACAGTCGAAAATCTGGCGTTTGGTAAAAGGTCAACCAACAACGATCTTTCATAGATCGGTTTCCATCTCTAGGAATAGCTGTGTATTCAACATCGTCACTCTAGTTAGAAATAGGAGAAAGAACTATCATAGCTATGTGATAAGTAGATACGAAAATTCAGGCAGATCCCGCTGTTGCTAGAATTACTGCGTTCTTGAATAATGCACTTTTAATTTGGTTGAATCGTTATGTAAGATTTGACAGGGAATTATTCAAATAATCCCGATTACTATATTCATGAATGCACGGTTTTTGCAAGCCATTTATCCAAAGATAATTGCATGAGTTTTTTAGAATATCCTGATATCAGACAATCCCTCGGAATGCTCTAGTTCATAATATGACATTTGGACATAGTGATATGCTCTATTTACCATTCTGAAAAAAATGTATCAAACGTTTGCAAATGTTAGAGATGCATCGTATTGTGTTTTGACCACTTCTTCAAACCATAACATAAGGCTAACTGATTACGCTGCTTCTTCATTCGGCGTTATATTCTAAAGTACAATCACACAAAACCATTACACTAACAAGTCAAACGATTAACGACTAATCCTTTTTTTACATAATGACACTGTGGGCCCATAGGAAAGTCGTGCACGTAATATACATTTAATAGCGTAATGGATGGCAATAATAATGACATTGCCCAATGTAGAATAATCAAAATTCAATTTCTCAAAGTAAAGAGCTATTAAGAAAATATTCTTGGGGGACCTACTTGTATGATCAATAAGAGGAAATTTTGGCGCTGACGTCAAGCAACATGGTATAACGGTAGCTATTAATAAATCGTTAGTTTATGATTTGTCTTCGTTAGACCTTTAGAGTTCTTATAATTTATTTCTATACACTGTCTATGGTTATCAGCAACAGGAAATATCAAAACATATTATCTCACCTAATTGTCAATAAAAATGAAAAGAAAAAAAAAGAATATTCTGTTTAACTATGATCTGCAAAATGAGCTTTATATTATAAAATATTCCTGAATTGCTTCTTATTTAGTGCGCATAACCTGACAACAAATACTGTTTTATTATTTTGCCAAACCAACAAGATTCGAATTTGTTCCAAAATAAAATGCTTTGTAAACAACAAAAATTTTGTCTAAAAGAAAATAAAGATGTTTTTATTAGTTTATATGTGAACCAATGTTATTCATTTGGAAACTCTTTCATTTCCATACAGGAATTTCAAAGTTTATCTGCATTGGACGCCTAAGGTCAGCAGATCTATTTCAGTCAAAGACTGGATCGCTGTTTCCCCTGAACAGTCCGAAAACTACGCACAAGCTCACGTCAATAAATGTCAACAGATTTTGATTAACACTTATCTCAGAAACCAATTGTGGGCGCCGATTAGCTGCTTAATCGCACAACTCATGGGAAAGAAAACTAATTGCTTGGACTTATAAGAGTACACTACTTGACCATATATTGACCCTTGCTTATTGGTGCGAATTGGTGAAACTGGTTGTTGTGTGTATAGAGACCATGTGCACATTTATATCAGAGGTAATGGTGGTAGAGTTGTAAACTGAAGGTCCCTGGATCAAACCATACATGTACAATGGATTCTGTGAGAATGCCCGAATGTGGAGTGGTTCTGAGCCTTTGTCCAGTACTTCTCATTGATAATGATACATTATATAATCAAATGATTGCAACCATGCACTACACACTGAATGCCATAATACCAAGTATTGAAACAATTGTCCAAAAGTTAAACTTTATGATCCTATCATTTATGCACAATCTGAGAGCATAAACTGTTCCCTTAATGATGTTACTTGATCACTTCGAAATACTTTGTAATTAATCATTCAACATCCTTTGTAATACCACAATGGGGTTACGTATACAAGAGGTAATATTTGCAGTAATATCTCGATTAAAGAAAACCAGATTAACCGCATTGCGTGCTATAAACATACGGCCCATCCCCTCTAAACAGCCAATATCATGGGGAACAGATATTCTATGAGGAAACCTATTGAGAACTAGAATATGTACGTTACATAGTATTTTACAATGATTTTCCCACAGCGATAAGCATTCTCACAGTCAACCTGAAATGCCTCATTATCTTAACCGGAAGTGTGTTCGACTTAAAATACAGGGGACCCGAGTTCGAGCTCCATCGAAGCTAAAAATATGTTCGACATGTTATAAAGTCAATGCGATATTATCGTCTGTTTGTTTCCCACTGCTTATCACTTATGAAATGTGGCAAAGAAGTCGATGAATTGAGAAATGTTGTTTAAAATACGAAGAAGGAAATAACAGTAGCACTGATATGTTTGACTTTCGCAACAATATGACTTAAATACTGGTGGAAATAGCAAGCAACATAAACCTTACCAAACATCAATATGAAAGTCATCTCCCCATACAGTCTAGTATGTGTTCATAAAACTGAACAGGAGACTATTTGGCCAAGTGACCAGAGAACTGGACTTGCAAACACAAGACTCTTTTGGATCAAAATCACGATATAAGTCCATGTAGATTTGAATTAAAGTGTGATTCAGTCCTCCGACTAACCAACGGAATGCCGATGGCTCTACTAAGCTTGAACAACCTTCGTAAGTGTTTAAGTATTATATCCATCCATTATGAGCAAGGCATTATAATGTAATTCAAATAGCGTTGATGAGATTTAACAAATAAAAACCCAAAGTGAGAATCGCAAAGTGTAAAATTTGAGTTCGAGGGTAAGTTTCCAGTTAACCCAGACGGTTCTTGAAAGGTTACATAGTGTGGATTCCCGGACAAGCATCATGACAAATATGCATGATCTTGGAATATAAGCGGAAGTTCCTACATCAAGAAGATAGACATGCCTAAAGGTACACACCATTAGACAGTTTGCCATATCATTTAGCTTTGACGTTTATGAGAAACATTATCTTTCTAAACAACTGTAATATAAATATATATTCCTCTTAGCCGTCAGCATGCTGGGTAATTTTCTAAAAATAGATTTGTGTACCGTCTGCTTCCCAATACCTGGAATGTCTGCTTACTGTTGACGAGGAAAGATACTTAGAGTGGCAAACGGGTTTGATCACAGGCCAGTAGCGGCTGGCCCGGAGCACACATGTTTGCATAATCGTGAAGTCGGTTCCAGCTCTATGAGGGTTGATGAACAATATTCATTCTGTCATAAAATGTCATAAAATGTTTAAACCAGACTCCCAATGTATAATGTCAAGCTTTTATGTCTCTTGTTCATGCTTTTCGTTTGAGCACATCACTCCGAAACTCATAGAGTCAGGGAACTGCGAAATATTTCTAGTCTGAGTCCCTTTGACAAAACGACTTTATTGTTATTTCAAACAACATTTAAGGCACATTGTCTGTTTTATTTAGCAACCGCCTTTCAAGATATAAGGTCAAACAGCTATTGACTAATTCTTTAATAGACTGTATTAATAGTTATTCTAAAGAACTGCAATGAATGTTCGAAAACCAGATACGCCATAAAGAGTAGTATAATGTACATTAAGCAAATGGTTTCAGAATCTACACTTAGGAAAACGTATGAGTTATAGATCCATATTTTCCCCCTAGTTTTAGAGTTTACATAATGGAATCAAGGAAAGGAATCAAGATGGAATTCTAGCATAGTATCTACGGTTTCTTTCAATATTTGACTATTTACTTACGAAAACGTATGAGTTATAGATTCATATTTTCCCCCTAGTTTAGAGTTTACATAATGGATCATTGTTGCAAGATGGATGTCAATTAAATACAAATATCTATTTAGTTTGAACCACGCTATGTGTGTGCTTTAACACTAACGAAGTAAACATTGACGTCAATGGCATCTGATTTATGAAATTGTGTTTTTATAAAATGTATATATCGCCAAGACTGATTTACCGCCATCGTCACCCCAACCCTTCTATGCTAGAAGTGATATCATTTAAGCTTTGAAATACGTTCATCTGAAGGGCGTAGGCATTATCATTACACAGCCTGTGAACAATAAGACTCAAGCTTGAATTATTTGGGTTTCCCTCTTCTAAAGACCTAGAAGTGTCTCATACTGGTGTGTTACAATTATCGTGACATGAAATGTCCCTTGTTGCATTTAGATCAGAGCGAAAATGGAATTCTAGCATAGTATCAACGGTTTCTTTCAATATTTGACTATTCAAGTAACTCTTTGAGAAAACGTGATTAACAAAATACTGTACGAGTTCTAGTATTTCTAATTCTATTGAGGGTTAACTAGGAATTAACCATGTATTAGTAACCTCCCCTGACCTGACATAAACCATATTTCTCGTGTATGATAAGGGACGATGTTATCTCTGATATATTGCTCGTTATATGCCACACTTCGAAAAAAAAGATGCATGGAGTAAATAACCACCCATCTGTAACACTACGCCCATTTACAACCACCCATAGCGATGAAAACTAAACATTTCAAATATTATGATACTAGAAATTATTCTCTGTGCAAAAACTAAGCCCTTATCACAAGGAGGGGTTATTTAAATCAATCACGTTTGTCAGAAAGTTAGATCGTTGTTGGCAAAACATCCTTTTGTATTCCCATATAGTGTGAAATAATACTAATTAGACGGTCTCTTTTAAGAAATATTTCCCTTTTCTCTTTACATAAGCACACCAAGAATTCAGAACAATTTGTTTATGACGCATTAAGCAAAATTATCGAAATAGCGAAATGTATTCCTGTGATATAACTTGATCAAGTCGCTATTGGTAATTGTAATGAAATGTCAATATTCTATTGGTTGATGATAACAAATTTGGTCACAAAGGTTTCGTGTGCTGTATAGCATTATAGTATCTAAAACACAATCAATCTACAAAACATCATTGTACTATGAAGCTCCTGTAAATGGTGCTACCTAGCTTAACATGCCCATATGGTCAGTTAAGTTTGAAGTTTCCGTCAATCATTATGAGTCGGGCATCGCATCAAGACTTCAATTACGTTTGATGCAATGTTACATGTATATGTAAATAATTTTACATTACATTACATCATCAGTATTATAGCTATATAACGATACCCGACACGCTTTAGGTGTGTAAGAAGGGGCGACATCTATTAAAACTACCACAGATACCGGTCAAGAATAGTAGAACCATCGACATTCCGTTCGTCAGTAGTAACGATGTACATATATCTAAAATAAGTATTAATTTTACGATTGTATATACCTTTATTCCAACGAGAAGAATCTTCTGTCGATCTTAAGACAGCATAGGAAAGGAATTATTCACGTATTGCCGTGTTAAACCCCGATAGTTATCTATTATTTTAGTAATATACGTCGTTCCGAGTGTAAGCTTCAATACCCACTTATCATTTCATTAACCCTTTACCAAACAATGACAGCATTTGACCACTTTGTTTCAGACGACTTTAGAAAACACTGTGGGTAAAGGAGAAATTGCTCGCTGAGAGCAATTTCTCCTTTTTCCACAATGTTTTCTGTCCTATCAGAAGATTATATTCCAATTTCATCACATTTTAAAATATCGTCTGCAAGCTCTTTCGATTTGGGACAGTCGTAAATTTGTTGTTTGGAAAAGAGTTAACATACATGTACGTTGTTCTATGTTCAAACTCCAAATAATGTTGCTGTGCAAGGAAACATTGCCTAGTTTGTTACTATCATAAAACATTTGAAACATTGAATAACAAAATATAGAATAAACTGCTACCATAGTATACATTTGAAAAAAATGGTTACAAATGGTGATAAATCCTAATTATAAACGAATCCAACAAAAAGTATACTCACGTTCATAAATAATCACTTATCATTCTGATCAAGAGCTCTGATTTCCAAGCGGTGAGTAGTAACAGACAAAAGAATTCCAGCGCCTCTCTCGTATTCCAGTCTGTACTGCTACATACACCACACAGAGTTTCTTTCAAACAAATACCAATATTACATTGACAGCAAGCTGTGGTCTTCCTCGCTTCATTTACGATATGTAATACGCCGCTTTCTGGCAATTCATGCAGGCTTAATCTTGTAAGGATTAGTGCAAATCGGAAGCATTTTTTTTTCTTTCCCTTATACTTCGAAGGGTTCATTGTACGACTTAGTTACATCTTTTACAAATGTGAAGGACTTGCGTAATCAGTATTGTATTGAGCAATGGACGGGGTCTATTTACATCGGTGTTAAGAACAGTTCGATTAATTAACATTATAAGCCTACTGTTAAAATAAGTGTACCTAACTATCAAACAAAAATGAATTTTGAACAATGTAAGCAAGAACACGCAAAACAATCACCCTTTCTCACGGAATTAATGTTCCATATGCAGATTCCCACAAACGTTGAAACAAATCATAACTCCAAGTTCACAGAACAAAGGTGCTAGCTTATATCCAATGCAAGTCAATATTATCAGATTAACAAACAATTCCGAATTTACGACATCTTTCCCGCTAACACACCACAATTTTGGCAAAGGGATTCAAACTGATAAGACGGTATACACTCAATAAAAGCAGTAGAACCTACCATTATTGTAAGCATGCAAAAACTATTTTTACATTTCGTTAAGTGTATTGTCATTGTCTTACATAACCTACCCTTATTCATGTCGGCTGCTTCAACTTCGGTACACAGCTCCTATAATTTGATAAAGTGACTGGTCAAATTAAAAGCAACAGCAAAGGGCATGTGTAAAGCACGAACATTATCAGGGGAGTTTTTGAGCAAGATAAATCAATTATAGCAAACGAAAGTTTAATATAATGCTTGTTAAATTTCATAAAAGGGGTTTGAAACCAACATTCAAGGAATTAGTGTGGACCGCGTCACGCGAAAAGGGGCACTCGGACATATAAAGAAAGCGCTGACTCAGCTCTATCTTAGCGCTATTATTCCAGCATCTGTTCACGAAAGTTATCATTTGTATTTATCTAAAGGTATAACTGGATGTCCTCTAAGATGGCAAACAGTGTAGCCCCAGACCAGCCGCCACGTCAGTGACGTGGCGGCTGGTCTGGGGCTACACTTTTTGCTATGTCCGAGTGCCCCTTTTCGCGTGACGTGGCCCAGTGTTTGTTATTGTTTAATAAAGTCTACAATGAAATATTGAACTATTAACCATAAACACAACGAATTCTAGAAATCATCTACGAGACCTATAGCTCGATCAGTTTCAGATAAAGCGACATCCATATCGTGTATTCTAGATTCTGTGATTTCGAATTCGTGCCATGCCAATCAAAAAACTCCAAAAAAAGGCAACAATGGTCCCCGTCTGTGGCTCCCATAGTTTTGGAAACTAGATGAGCTCCGTTATCAGTTCTTGTTCCCTAAATGACATGACTTATTCACATTATATCATTAAACAAATTATATTAGGTACTTTAAACCTATTATGAAGTGATCCCTTTATTTGACATTAGTTTCTTTCATATTGTCTGTGTTGGAAACACAAGACAAGAAACTTATTAGCATGTATAGCTCACAGGTTCCAAACAAGAGTTGGTCACTTTCTCTGCCACACCGAGTTAATATTCTTCATACTAGAACAGTCACCACAATCATAAATAATTGCACTTAAAAATCGACAGGCCTCCTTGCCTGGGGACTAGATAAACTTACCTTACTCTTATAATGCTGGAACCGACTTCGTGCTTGTGCATACAGGTTAGATCATAGTCCAGCTGCAAAGTGAATCGGCGGCTTTCCTGGGATGTAACATGTTTGCTCAACAAAACTAAGCAGATATGTAAGGTTTTTGAAAGCAGAAGACACAAAACCTAATTTTGAAAAATTACCCTGCATTCTAAGGGTTAAGATAAAATGTCATTCTTGTCATTTATATGCACAGCTTGACATACAGGATACCAGAGGTCCAGCAAAGTTCGATAATTCCGTATGGACAATATTCTTTGGGATGATCCTCCTCCAAAGAAGATCCGCAATGAAATCTGAATGATCTTGACACGGGATAAGACACCAATCGTCATTAAAACTTATTTGAGGTAGATAGGATGGATATCCAACGGAATATAATGTGTTTGTTTGTATGTGTGGCGTTTAATCTTTTTTTGGCATTTATTAAACGGCTATCCATGATCCACCAGATCTAGGCTAGGGCTCTGAAGCGACTTGCCAAACATCGCTCCCACGAAACCAAAGGTGTCGATTGGGCTCGAACCCGGGATACCGCCAGCTCCGCCAGCCTAACCATTCGGCCACTCGGGACCCGAATACAATTTGTAAAGTATGATTGTGTTTTGACTGCGACATATTTATCGTACCAAATGTTCACACCTCGATCTTTATGAGGTTATATACGACCGTTATGTATTTAAGGGTCAGTACAGGACTATAATAAGTCCTTCAAAGACGCAAATGCTTTAATATACTCTTGTTGTAAACCCCCTGCTTTCCGATAGGGCTTTTCTGAATATGTGTATATTGTCCCTGTATTGAACACCGAGCTTAGCTAATTGAACATCTGCTATTTCCCGTCAACCGAGATTAATGAAATCTCTGTCGACTTCATGATTGCTGTTTACATCTCAAAGGATGTTATTTCTAAGTCATTAACTGTTATATCACGCTAGCGACGGGGGTTCGTTCGTTGTATTTTAACAAAAGAATGTGTCTCAAATCCGCGATAAGAATAGACGACATGAAGAAAAACGATGCTATCTACGCATTAGACTATATTAATTAACTGACAAAACCCTCATCTGATGGATACAATTCAATTGTAAGCATTATATTCAGAAACGAACATACATCATGACAAAGCATGTTTACATGTATTTATCTCTGTTGTACAATTATAGCCAGAATAAGAAGCAAGCAGTTGAAGTCAGAAAAGAATACAGTGATTTGCCTATGTTTTTCTTTAAACCAATCAATTATCTTTTTCTTTTTTTCAAAAATATCAATTCATATATAAAATGTAATCGCAGGTTTAAGGACATTTGGAAGTTAGAACTCAATTTCATTGAAACTGTACAACCGCTGTTCTTTTTAATGATTTATACTTGAGATATAACGTGTGGAAGCAAAATTAGTTCGTAAGTAAGTGATAAAACCCGTATGCAGTGAATACATCTGTTTACAGAATCCGGAAGCGTTTTAACGGTTATCAGGTCTACAACATATAAAACTTCACATCATTTGATATAGTGATGCTTCCTTAGTTAGCTATGCATTACTTGCTATTCATGACTGTATATCAAACAGCACTAAAAAACCTGTATTGTTTCAACAACATTTTACTTATACTTTCATTTTTTCTCATATGTATACAAGCAGCTTCACATATATCAATTTAAATAGAAATTTACAAATCGTAGAACATATATGCGAGTGTCTCTTAAATGTATGTGTGTCGTTCAATGAAACCTTTAGAGCATCGAAGCAACATATATCTATTCATGAGAACACTGTATGTATAATATGGAGTATATTGTATGACTATGTCAATTAACATGACGAAAAGAAATAAGAACCGTTTCGGTTGATATGGCGACCAATATATCAGATAGAATTTCTGAAGTGTTTCCTTTATCTAATTGTTAATTGTGATCTATAGTCACTGGTAAGTCAAGCAGACCAATAAATTATCATCAAACACAGCCAATAATTTGAGGCTATCCTTGTGTCGGAAATGACGCTTTACTTTGGATTATGTTTATATGAAAGACCAGTCATTGTGTATGATTTATTTACAGGGGTTTTAGCACTATCAAAAGCCAGCTTAATATACTGAAGGTATCTTCTGCATTGTATTAACCCTTATGGTGCTGGAAGCGTCTTCATGATCAAGCAAACATATTAGAACCAGGCCAAGTAAATTGGCGGCTGGCCTGAGATATAGCCTGTGTGGTACTCTGAGTACATTTCCTCATTAAAGTCAAGCAAATATTTGAGGTTTTGGAAAGCAGACGACACAAAAATCTATATTTAGAAAATTACATATTCTAACTGTTTAAAACTACAGCAGTTGATCGCATCTAGTCTCGACACTCTTGGTTTCTGTTTTACAAAGATTAGTGCGACACCTTTCCCAAAAATTAAGTGCCCCACAAGAAATTAATTGCTTAAATTCAAGAATGATGTAAACCTAAAAAGAGCCATGATTTTCTCGATCCTTTCAGCGTTTTGATGGTAGACTCGATCTATACAAGTTATAATCATTGAATTCCTCTCTGGCGTCCATGATACGAAACTCGTGTTTTTCATCGATGCTCTAACAGTTCTAGATTGTTGATGATTTCCCATGATAGAAATAATAGATCAGTGTTAACAAAATACATCGTTTAAACAATTCACTATACGCAGTATATGCAGGAGCAATTTGGTATATCTAGAGAACGCATTCATGAACAGGGTCGACAGACAAATCGTTTATCTATTCGTATGTTACCGTGTTGTCCATGTGTCTACCAGAGTGAATATATTTTAACCCTTATAATGCTGAGTAGTTTTCTAGAATTTCTTTTGTCGTTATTGTCTGCTTTCCAAAACCTTAAATATCTGCTTCATTTTGATGAGTAAAGATGCTCAGAGTAGCAAACAGGTTAGATCACAGGCCAGCCGCCAAATTACTTGGCGACTGCCCTGGACATAACTTGTTTGATTAAGCACGAAGTTGGTTCCAGCACTATAAGGGTTAAAACAATTAATCTATCAATCTGTGGGATTGTCTTTTTCAGAGACTTACTAAACATTATACAGGTGGATCGGAAACTTTCTACACAAGCCATATAATCAACGTCATAAGTTCACCTACCGTTTGCACAAATACGTCAGTGTATATTCCTGCATGCACCAATGCTTCTCATATAAGAGGATTATCATTTCTGTGTTAAGAATGCATTCACCTCTTAAGTTACTATAGATCAATATATTAACCAGTTTCGAGAACAATACACGAAACATGGCTCTCCTCTCTTCTGTGCGATTCCCCGTTATAACGTGCACGTTTATGTGACAAAGGCAGAAGTGGAAAGAAAAACAGGTTTCTTCAACGTCAGGAAAGATGTTGCTGATATTCATAAATGGAACATACAAGTGTGATAGTATTCAAATATAAGACCAAAATACATAAGGAAATACTATCATACATGGCCAAATATGCATACCTTTAAAAATCTATTATCAAATCTTTCAAAGAAAACCATTTCTAATCTGTCAAAGTATATATAATATATAAAATAATATATAAAATAGAAATTGAATAATACCTTTGAAGCTCTTTTGTAAATCCATGTCTTTGTTAAACTGTTTGTAAAATTGCTTTATAACATGCTTTGTTTATAATGCTATAAAAGTTATTATGTTATGCTATATACGGTGTTATTGGCACAAGTCATCCAAGACCGTTCTGGCAAATGATCGTTGCGCTGGAATGTTTTATCTGTTTCGATATGATCGTCCTCACACAGGTTTTATCCGCATGGTGATAATCAAACGGAAATGCTCATGTGAACTCAGGTTCTTACACTAGCATAAACTGTTAATTTAAAGAAAGTCTTGTTACCGGTGTAAAAGCAAAGCGCATTTCATTAAGCCAGTAATAGGGCTATTTTTTCACCACGAATAAAATATGTAACTCTTTATATAAGATGATTAAATAATGTAAGAAAACCATTTCAAATTCAGATAAAAGACAACGTTAGACAAATGTTAAACCCTGGTTAAAGGAAAATACGCCAGTGAAAATGATACCACTGAGCTACAGGACATTGATTTATTGCTTATTACCCGAGTTTCAAAGCATCATTTTTGGACAGTTTCTCCAAAACGCAGTCGATAATCACTAAGGTCTCTTTGAATTGAAGCTGTACTTTCAAAGGTTTCTTTCACCTTTAACTCTTTGCCGACTGCAAATTTTCGGCTGTCCAAAATTGAAAGAAATTGCAGACGACATTTCATTTCAAAATGTGAAGAAATTGAAAAATGATCTTCTTATAGGGCAGAAAACATTATGGGAAAATGGGAAATTGCTCGTTAAGAGCAATTTCACCTTTTCCCACAATGTTTTCAAGAGTCGTCGGCATTAAACCGGTTAAATGTTTTTATTGTTTGGTAATGGGTTAAATGTCTGGGCGATTATATTAGTTTGAGTCGTATTAAGCGTCAAGGACAAGTCGTTCCAGGAAGGAAGACACGATAAAGAATGATAGTTGGCCTCCGTCCGTCTAGGCTGGTTAAGTGAAGAATGATAGTTGGCCTCCGTCCGTCTAGGCTGGTTAAGTGAAGAATGATAGTTGGCCTCCGTCCGTCTAGGCTGCTTAAGTGAAGAATGATAGTTGGCCTCCGTCCGTCTAGGCTGGTTAAGTGAAGAATGATAGTTGGCCTTCGTCCGTCTAGGCTGGTTAAGTGAAGAATGATAGTTGGCCTCCGTCCGTCTAGGCTGGTTAAGTGAAGAATGAAAATTGGCCTCCGTCCGTCTAGGCTGCTTAAGTGAAGAATGATAGTTGGCCTCCGTCCGTCTAGGCTGGTTAAGTGAAGAATGATAGTTGGCCTCCGTCCGTCTAGGCTGGTTAAGTGAAGAATGATAGTTGGCCTCCGTCCATCTAGGCTGCTTAAGTGAAGAATGATAGTTGGCCTCCGTCCGTCTAGGCTGGTTAAGTGAAGAATGATACACAATAAGTATTCTATAATAATCTCTATCACCAAATCAAGATGACTTACATATAACGTTCCATTATTGAAAACAGCATAGGATAGAGTGTCCAACGCGCCATTTTAGTCAAACCGAGCCAACTCTGGTTCCGTTGGAATCTCTTTTGAAAATACAATTAAGAGTCATAGCAAAATGATTATCGTACTTTCGGTTTAATGGTTCCGAGTATTCCGGACATTTATTCGCTCACAAAGTTTGCAGATGTTGCCGAATGCGTTTTGGACAGGTCAAAAGGAGAATCTAGAAACATTGAAACAGTCAACTTATCTTAATGAAGTACAAAACAATGCTTCCGTAGTACTTCGAAAGTTCGTTCGTTTACAGGGGGTTAATATGTAATTCTGGTACATTCAGAAGCAACTGTGTCTGAAATTCTGAACCTTATTAATTAGAAGCTACATCAATCGCCAAGAGTGCCTCGTAAATATATGGTTCTACCAACCTTCTCCCTATTTTCATGCAGCGAACATCGGTCCTGACTTATAAGCAAACTGCATTTTACGCATTTAAGCGGATATCTAATGTTTTGGAAAGCAGACGACACAAACAATTTTTTTTAAACTTAGAAAGCTTGGTAATCTAAAAAAAAAATAGATTTGTCTGTCGTCTTCATTTCAAAACCTAAGATAACTGCAAAATATTGTTCAGGAAAAGGTACTCAGAGCACCATACAGGTTACATCAAAGGCCAGACGCCAATACACTTGACCGCTGGCCTGTGATTTAACTTGTTTGCATAAGCATGAAGTTGGTTCCAGGCCTATAAGGGTTAAGCAGTATGGGGCGGTTCTTAATTAGCTATGCAAAATATTGTTACATTGTGTCAGGTATATTGATTTAGAGGCGCGATTGTCATCCTCCATTTAATGCCATTAAAGCTTCGAATTAATAAGAATACAATGGCTAAAAGAGCTTTATTACGCATCCGGGATAAACAAATCTAAACCATCTACAGGAAAAGCTACCGGTGTGTTGAAAAATGCTTTGTCTTTGCCAAACAAACGGGCGCGCTGCTTTTTAACTGAAGGTGATATGGCATTTCAGTTCGACAGGAAGAGCATGTCGCGCGGCCCTAGGCTCTATGATTGTAATCTGTTTTGGCGCTCATGTGTAAGTCTGTGTACCATTGCTTCACACATTTTCCTATCATTGCTTAGTTATAGTACCCTTCAAATGTTAAACCGTAACCAGATTGTGATCATGTATTGGTGTACAACGAATTTTTGATTATGTTAAAGATGTTTCAATTATAGTATTTTAGTACATATAGATAAGTGGAAATGTTGCGGTGTTGCGGCTATATCATGTGCAAGCACAGCAAGTATGTCGCATGTAAAGTAATTTGTTGATTGCAATTATTTTGCACAATAGCCAGCCTAATCTTACAACGTTTGGAGACTGTGGTGTACATATCAAACGTTTTCTTGAGTAGTTTTGATATGTTTTCGAAAAGCATTGCTATTGTTGAATAGAATATGTATTCAAGTGTATTATCTGATCTTTGAATTGTGTAATTGCGATACCCCACGCATTGTGGACATGTATTTGAGACATATTCACTTAATTAGTTTATAGACGGTTTAACAAGAGATATTGCATGCTTCAGAATTCGATGCTCATATGAAGTGGTTGAGACATTTTGTCCATTATGTAATGTCATGTTACCTATAACGTACATATTTTCAAAGGCATTGCAGATGTAGCGTTTGATCTTTGATTCGGATAGTCGAAGTTGTGATTCAGAAGGTACATGTAACACCAAGTGTAAGCAACACAGAGTGCAAACTATCGCTTTTGTAAATTTACAGCAGATTCCTAGTAATTCTATAGATAAAAAAGCATCTATTTCTCCGAAGAATGCCTGTCATTTAGGAATGTTGAAACAATTACGATGCCGTGATAAACGATGTGTCTAACATAGTTCCTCTGGGCCTTCGTCTATTTGAGAAGTTGTTCTGAGAAAAGTGTCCACAAGAATCGAGATAAAATACATTTTCGTATCGGCTTGTTCATGGCCGATTCATGCACCATACTTTGCATGTAACATATATGTTTTTGCATTATTACGGATTAATATTGAACGAAAGAAATTTAATCGAAATATTTCAGCTACCGATTCAATGAACGACATGCGGATAAGTTGTGTTTGGCAAGACAACCAAGCATTTTACCCAATCTCGTTTACATTCACCAATGGTGCTATACCAACTGCACATGTATGTGCACGTATATTTTGTGCAACAATATCAAATGTAGAAATCATTAGCCTTACAAGTGCATTTGATGTCAAATAACAATACTTCACGCCATAATCCTTCCTTTTCTATAAATCTGAAGTAATTACAGACGATACTTCATTGACACAGGGACATTATCTTTAGTCCGTTCGTCTTTATTATACCGTAAACAAAAACAAATCGAGAAGATCAAACGCCGTATTAAAAGGTAGAAACATATCTTAAGCATTATTCAAAGAAGGATATCGTTTTTCTTTACAGTATTGCCTATTACGAGGGTTGTTCGGAAAGTTCGTAGAATTTTGTTATAAAAAAGCGTATATGCGTTTTTAAATCAAACAAAACAGATCATCATGAATTTTAACATATATGTTACTAACTCTGAAGAAATCATTGAGGTATTCAAAAAATTGAATTGTTCCTGCAAAATACAAAAACGTACATACCACGTACCCGGAGCAGGGTAATGTTTTCATGACGGCATTCAATTTTAAGCGTCACGCAAGTCGAACAATCGTTGCATTTTCTCAACATAATCACTAGCAATGTCGACACACTTTCTTTGTTTACTTAACCATTTTTCATGTTTCGACATACCGGCCTAAATCTAGTGATGAGACAACACTGAATATGTTTGGTAGGTTCAGCTGACGAACTAGGTTACCCTTTAACTCTGATGTCCATTTGATCATGGTCAGGGTTGTACGGTAGGTGTTCCAGTACCTTAAAACCTAGGAAACTAATTTCTATTTGTGTTGTAGAAGGGTCCATACTGATGACATAGATTTGGTTTCCAAATTGAAATGATTGGGCCAGGTCCCATCCGTTATGGTAATCCTGCCCAAGAAATCGTCTCCTTCTGCATCAGTGCGGGTTAGAACATCATTGAACAACATAGAGACATGGTGCTCATTTTCTGTATCTGTAAGGAGCCGTGGCTCCAAAAATGCACTAACTTTAGGCATACCAAGCCCGTCTGTTAAAATAACATGAGCGGTAGAGCTTAAGACATAAAGTTCATTCGCAATTGCTCTTACCGATGTACTCCTGTCCGCTTAAGTGATTTTGTTTACACATCCCTTAATTGAACATCCAGTTGTAGACGGTTGACCGCCTCTTGGATAAACATGGACTACAGTTCGTCCTCTTTGAAATCTGACCGACATTTGAAAATTATAGCTGGACTTCACCTTCCATTTTTTCTTGTTGACTAGACCATTTTAAGTGTTTCTGTTAGTGATTTCACGGGCAAAACAGACGATTTAATTACACTCGGCAATTCAACGTCACTGTTTGACGTCATTTTTTTGTCAGAACATTTTTTTCTCTCTCTGAAGGATAAAAGCTCTAGTTTTTTATAAAAATCCTTAAAATATATTGAAATTCAGAGGAAATGGCGTCATTATGATATGTTATCGCCAGCCATTTTGTCATCTCTCTAGTAACATGTTGAGTGAGACCAACCACGCTTTAATTACCTCGAATATGTTTGAAATGATAGCTTTTTCCGACCTGCTCCGGCTACCGTTAACTACGTTACTACAGTAACCAATATATCTTGCTAGAATGATGTCACTGTTTTTTTCATGTTTAGTATATGTTGAAAACAGGTGGATGCATGCATGTTTTAAATTTCAAGAGTATCGAACAATGTTACACAGAGATGTAACACAATTCTACGAACTTTCCAAACAACCCTCGTACATCAAGAACGACCATCAAATGTACACCGAATTAGCCGTTCCCATACATAGGAAGAAGCTTATGACTGTGCAAATGGAAAACAAACAAAAAAAGACAAAAAATGCAAAAAAAAAAAATATAAAAAGAAAAAAGAATAATAAAAAGCGTGTCTGATATTGAACATAGACTATTGAAACAAAGTGATAACACAAGGCGTATGGAGTGTGGAGTTAGGGGATTTTCTAGACTCTTTTTAACAAAACCAGGACGTGAGTTATCATGGGGTAAAGGAACTATTGAATATCCTCTCGGGTACCGTTTTACTAAACAACTTAAGGAAAATATTTGCGTAAGTCATAGCTTATACACTCGGATAGGTTCTTCAATGCACGTACAATATTGCAATATGACACGAAGAGACGCTTCCAATGACGTGTTACTTTGCAATATTGCTTCGCCCAATATTGAAATAAGAGGATTTTCTTTATTAGACATGCGCAAATCTTACGCGTAAACTGTTTAGTAAAACGGTAACCAGCACTGTTAATCCGTTAAAAACGTTGAAACTGATAAGTTAACAACCGATCGATTCGTTAATGTCTATCATAGATGTCCGACAGACAAATTAGATCCACAAATCTACATGTTAATTACGTCCTGTCCTAAATAAAATGGTAATTATCAGGGTATTAACAAGGTTTTATGGTACTTTTAATGTAAGAATCAAACCAGACCATCGCACAGAATATACAAATGGTAAATATCCTTTTACCAATACCTTTGCTAGAAATTTGTTAAAGCCTGACCTATTTTAACGCTTTAAACTCACAAATATTTGAAAACAAGAACATTTATCCAGTTAAAAGAAGAAGTCCATTATGAAAATACTCAATACAGAGGAAAGCAATAATTCCTCAAAACCATCAACTTGTCAACGAAAGGACCAAGCAACTCCTAATTGATCGTAATCCGATTAGTTGTTAATCGTACATCTACCTGTGTTAGTTCTGGGGTAGATCTCAAGAGGTGCTGTGCTGTCCTCAATTATTATTGCCATTAGCTCTAACCATATAAATATAGGTTAAGACGTAGGGTTTTCTCAAGTACATCTCAACTGATGGTATGCGTCTGGATTCAAGTCGTCTCAAAGAAGAAACGCCAGGAAACAGTCTTTCTCAAAGGCGGACATAAAACCTCATTAAATGTTGGAGGTTACGGTCGCGGGATGGTAAAGGAATATGTATGAAGAGCGCACGGCCATAATTCAATCACGACGCGGTGACGTTCATTACACAAAGGTCAGCTGCGCCGATCTAAATTCTCGACAATATTGCCGGCTTCACGGATTTCTTACTGGTTTTGTTGAATGTTCGAGGAAGAAACGTTTTATGGGAGGGTATTTTTAGGATTCGATATTAACAGTAAATTGGTGAAAAATCGATGACAATTCATCTCAAAGGTCATAAAAAATGTTGTAAATGTAAAGGTAGTGTGTCCTGCAATACCATGGGCTACTGTTATAAGGCCATTCATGATATTGAACTGTTGCCAAGTACAACCAATCATGCTTTAAATGACCACTCTAAAACAGTTCGAGAACATGTTCTTTAAACTTATGCTTTACAGCATGTGATTCGGTGAGAAGTTCAAAATGCTCCCATTGGAGCTTTCTAAATAACCAACACCCTTCTAAGTCATTATTCTTCTTATACGCTGCGAATATGTTTCCTATTCCCATGTGCTCTTTTGTATGATTGTATAGAATGTATATTGTTCTGTTGTCAAAGCAACAATATTGAATGTAGTTTTATCTGTTGTCCTTTGTAAGGACCATCTCACCACTCCTCCACTAATCGTAAGCGACATTACGTGGCTACAGGCAAACCATATTACTAAAAATAGCGCATCGAGACGGAGGAAAACATTCAAAGACGGAATGTGTCACCATGCATTAGCTTTGGTAGATGATGATGACCATCTGGTAATGTTGAACAATACATACTGTTTGACATGGTTATATGAGACGTTTTATATGTTATTTCAATTTACCATCATACGGTCCAATGTATAGTTTGCTTTCCAAAACCTTCTGTAACTGCTTAATGTTGATAAGGAAGGATACTCAGATTAGCAAACAGGCTAGATGACAGGACGGCGCCAATTTAGTTGTCGGCTGGCCTAGATCTTACCTGCTTGCATAATCATAAAAGCGGTGTCAGCATAATCAGGGTTACACAAAGCATTTGCAAGGAATGTTTTATCACGAAAGAAAACCTTGAACACGGCGAAATGGTATTCGTGTTTAACATGCGGAAACAAGTGTTGTAGGCGACGAGAACCTATTAAGAGAAGCCAAACAAAGATGGGGAAAACGGAATTATTAAAAGAGGACAGTCCTTCCGTTTAAGAGCACAAATTCACACACATGCACCTTGCTTTTAATCAAACAAACATTCAACATCTTAATCATTTTATAAACAATGTCCTGGAATACCACTACTTTAGGCAACTTGCAATAGGAACTACATGCAAGGTTCGCGTCTGTTTATCGTGTTAATTTGCACAAGATTGGGTACTCTGGCAAATAATATCAAGATTAACGTTTAAAGAGCATTGATTATCAATAAAATGTACATCCCTTGAACATGGGTAGGATCATTAGACGTTTGTAGCAGTCGTTGACTAGTGACAGAATGCTCGTTATAACTATGATACAAATACACGTAATATTCTTACATACCTGTATCCTATACAAAATATTCGGATCGGATGTGCTTGGTTCTGCGCGTATAAACTCTTCTACATATCAAACATTTTTGGGAATTCTTTCAACCACGAAGGAAGCCCTACATAAATACAATACTTTAGCGGAAAAGAATCGTCAAATGTCAGTCGTTTTAGGAAACCTTAATAGTCAACTCGTTATATCTGAAGTAGGATATAATTACAACGTAGGTGGAAGGTCAGTTCCTTTATCAATGTCTCCTACCTCTTTCTATATCATTAAAGGTCCAACTCACTTGGAATCTAGGCCTACCTTTCCACAATGGTTAATTCATTATAATAGATATGTCATGAAATTCGCCTTGCTATTTCTGTCGTTGCTGTTACTTTCAATTTGGACATTTTGCAAATGGAGAAATGAATTAACTTCTTGCTTTAAAAATACAGCCCTGTTTTTGATTCACTCTGATGTGAAAAAAATGACGTTTCAGTGCATCTACATCCCGAAAACACCAAGTCCTTTTATATGTTGTCTATATCGTATAAAGTTCGAATCAAAGCGGAATTAAACAATGTCTCTTTGCTCATTGAAAGTATCGCTAAATGAAAGAAATTGCTTCTGGTGTAAAATCCTTCATATTTGACATATTCATTTAACAAAAATGAATTGAAAGATGCATAGATCGTCCTTCAGTATATGGCACGTGGTTGACAGGATAAAGCATCGGCTTCTGGACACGATGGTCATGTGTTCGAATTCCGTGAATAGCGGGATCTGCCTTGTGGCGTTTCATTAGTCCACATTTTGCGCGAGTGCTGGTAACGTTTCAAGGAAGCAGAATCGAAAATGATTAATCTTAGTTGTAGGAACTTGTTAAAATCGGTTTAAAATGTAAATAGTTTCAACTATACTATACACAAATCATCGGGCATTTGAAACCTTTCATGTTGGACGGACTAATCATAACTCTACACCGAAGACACGTACAGGAAAACTAACTGCGATTCGTTTGACATCGTAGGCGTTTAATAAGAAAGTATCCAAGATTTATTAAGCAGTTCACTTTTTGTTCACAAACACAGCAAGACGCCATTTGCTACGATTATTCGTTAAACATATATATGAGGTTTTAGAGGGAATTGGAAACATAATAAAAAGGGATGGATGACGTGATGCGTTCAACTTTGTAGAAATATATGAAGTAGTTTATTCCAATTCGTCAAGCTTTGTAGAAACATATGAAGAACTTGTATATTTTTCGTCAAAAATTGTATATATTTATGAAGTAGTTGTCCATAATTAGTCATACATTGTAGAAATATTTGAAGTAATTGTCCTCGACTCGACACAGCACTGTAGAATATAGATAAAGTAGATGTCAAAAATCCGTCCGAATTGGAAAAATATAGAAGGCTAGTGTCCACAAAGTTAATGTCACTGATTTGCAAGACATTCTATAAATATATGTACGATTTGTCTACGATTCATTCGACATTTGTGAGTATCCGAATGTCCATGTCCTATTGGCGTCCATTTACGCAATTTGCGAATTGAAATCAGTATGTATACATGTAATTCCAATAATTAAAACGTTTGTTGGTGCTTGCAAATAGTCTGTGACATAATGCTGTAAACGAAAAATGAGTAAAGGCAGAATGTCCAAAGCTTAGAATACGACATCGTGTAGTACAATACGAGTAAATATGATTGATACTCACTTTAGCAGGGAGAGTTACGAAGAAAACATGTTAAAAAGCCGATGTGGTAGGATTATCTATTGTCGGAACATCTCGGCCATTTCTTAAAATAACCTCGGAGGAAATGGGGAGTCATTTTGAAAGTATTTCGGCAAAATTGCGGCGACAAATTGCATTTCCGTTTTGCAAACCTTTCTACTCGGCAATCGCTGATACAAGCCAGGGATTGTAGGATAAATACCATTGAAAAAATACGAAACAAAGATGAGTTAATATGATAAATAATGTTCCATGTAAATAACTAAACATTGATGCATTACCGAAAACCTTCCAATGTTTAAAAACTGACAATTGCACAGTGAGTGGTTCTCTTTGTGAAAAACTATTTTAAGATATGAGCCCAAGGGTTTCATTCACAATAACGATCAAAGGGTTTGTAGGAAAACGTCAAACCTTTGTTTCACTTTACAATTATTTTTAGAGCTGCAGGGGATGTTGAGATTAATTAAAACTATGTCTCTAAGCAGAAATCACCATGGCAACACTTGTTAGGTGGAACCCTTCAAATGAATATTATTAACAACATCGTGTTAAAGGCAGGTTTTTTTTTTATATTTAATGAAATCGTGTTTGAATAGGCAAAACAAAACCTAATTGCATTGTGTCATTAAGTACACCACATCATTCAATATGTCATATATCCAATATTATGATATACGTTGCATTATAAACATAACATGTTTTCGACAAATGTTTCCAAACATTTTAACAAAGTCATGGAGTTATAGAACAGCTACTCATTCGGAAGAGTTATTTATTTCCATATACAACGTAGAAACATTGTTTCTTCGTGATTAATAATGGCCATAGCACAATTTGTGAAACTAGATAAGATATTTCATCACTTTTAAACGAATTCATCTTATTATCTTACCGTACAGCACATGATATGGGCCGATATAATGCATGTATCTTTACACAACAAATGTCTCATTTGTTCACATCATTTTTAGCCAATATGATACAACGGTTGTGTTTGATGACACTCATTTTCAATGTGGATCTGCCACCAAACCAATGTAATGGAATGGGTAAGGTTATAATGGGTTCAATCCTACATTTTTATCAAACCGCTAGCTTGAAAACATGCATATACTTGTTTCGTAAAACCATCTCTGAAATATTATATTTTTTTCTAACGCTTGTAAACTATCTTTGATAATAAACAAATGTCAAGCAGTTAAGAGCCAAAGTTTTGCTATTCCCTTAAAGGAACAGTAAAGGTCGTTTCGTGTTCATGTAGATAAATGATGGATTGGGCCAATATACGCTGGTTATGTCCAATCTCCAGAGTGTTGATGTATTGTCAGGTCTATTTGCTGACTAGCAGGGCATGATTACAGCAGGGGTTTATGTCACTGTACAACTCAAAAACCTGATTTTCTTGTAATTTGAAAGCCCATCTAACATTGCCAGGGTTAATCTAGTTAAAGCAGCGAATGGTATATCGAGAGAGCATCGTGACCTTCAGAATTCAATGGATTATCTTAATGACTTCTGGCCTGGAATGTAGGTATGTTCAGCCTTTGGTACAATTGAAACGAAAACTATTCTAAACATCACAATCTATTGAATCTATATTACGAAAGTCGCCTAGTTCCATAAACAAATGTACAAGTAAAGAGAAATGCAAATTCCACAATCGACTATATCATCGTCATGACATTTATCCAGCTCATCGCGCTATGTATCTATCTACATGCGACTTGTCTAGCTTTGATTCATATATCGTTGGTTCAGTGCAAGACTATATAGTAAGTGCTTCATTTTAATGAAGCACTTACTATAGTCTTGCATTGAACCCTCGATATATGGTTTTTCAAATGTCGTTGTCATATTGATAAATGTCCTGGAACGCTTTTCAAATTTTACTACCCTGTCCGAGTCGAAACCTACCGCATCGACAAAGGGCTTGTTTTCTCGTAGATGTGGAGTACATGTGCCGAATAGCAGATTAGTTATGTATTGAATGCCAACACCGAATTTATGCCTTAGAATAAATGGGAGTATCTTGTTCTCTAAAATGGTAAACAGGTTAGGCTATATTTGACGTAGTGCAGTGCTAACACTGAGGTATAATGCTAACACTTTCAAGTTTCGAATAAGCGCTTCAAACCAGAAATTTTGACAAGTATCTTTTCCCTCTCCGCGTGTGTTCAAATTCTGGTGGTGGCTTTTGGATTTTCCCGACTAACTCACGGAATATCAATGGTTCTTCCCGACTTAATCAGCCACAATGGCTACTTGATTTTGCGGTCTTCATATTAAATTAATGTCGGGCATCGCATTATAATTGGAACAATGTTGACGTGATGTAAAGACCTAGATAAATCTCATTAAAGGGACAAACATTTTGTATGAAATACGTCTTCTTCTTTGTATCGACAAACATAAACACTCTCGAATTGGTCAGTGTCTGGTAATAGAGAACTAGTATCCAAACAAAGGCTATACGATAGAACGACTTTTTTAGACAATATCTCTCTGTTACGTCTTGATTACTTAGAATCATTAACATATGTTTTGTTTTTAGCATATGTAAATATACATACAAATGATTATTTAGTTAAATATCAATAACAGTCAGGATAATTAAATAATTCGTGAAACATTATTTGCAATTATCACATTTTTTTGTTCAATGATGATTGAAGTATTGTTATGTGGAATTATATTTAGTAATGTATATTTCAAATTCAGATTGTTATGGCTGATCATTTCGATCGATTGTTTGAACATGTTCATATATACACATGATAATATGATTACAGTTTTGGTCAGTCTCATACCGTTTTAAAATTGAAAGACACACATGAAAACAGCACATCTCGGTTCCACAGCGGTAGAGTAGAGGCGTTTATCGTCTCTAGCATTGTAAATCGTGTACGATATAATAGAGGTTTTGTGTGAAATGATCTTTTCAACGAACAATTTGTCCGACAAAGAACATCAAACATGGTTCTCTCCGTATGTTCACAATTTCCCAATATAAACCGTGTCATTAGAACAAACTGGGTTCAACACTAATTCGAACTCGACTATTTTCAGGAAGAATCGCGATGACGTAACAATATATAATAATCAATCTGAAAGCACTGCACATGTAATCAGCGGACCCTTATTTGTGTTTTTTTTCAAATTCAAGTAATAGTTAAGAAATGGACCTGGTATATCATTCTGATTTCTCATGAGAAAGGGTCTGGTGACTGGCTAACTAAAAGTGTTAATTGGTGGAGGTCTGTGAAGTTGGCAGAGCGCAGAACACAAGCATTCAGCAGAACAGTTAAGATAGACACGGAATATTTAAGATAGACACGGATTTGAATGTTCTGCTGGCAGAGCACTCCAGCAGGACAGTCTAACAGAACCGTCGGATTTTTCAATGTTCTGCTAGCAGAACGCTCCAGCAGGACAGTCTAGCAGGACAGTCGGATTAAATTAAATGTTCTGCTAGCAGGACACCCCAGCAGGACAGTCTAGCAGGACAGTCGGAGTTGTTTAATGTTCTGCTGGCGGAACGCTCCAACAGGACAGTCTAGCAGGACAGTCGGATTTAATTAAATGTTCTGCTAGCGGGACAACCCAGCAGGACAGTCTAGCAGGAAAGTCGGAGTTTTTTAATGTTCTGCTGGCGGAACGCTCCAACAGGACAGTCTAGCAGGACAGTCGGATTTTTTTAATGTTCTGCTAGCGGAACGCTCCAGCAGGGCAGTCTAGCAGGACAGTCGGGGTTTTTCAATGTTCTGCTGGCAGAACGCTCCAACAGGACAGTCTAGCAGGACAGTTGGACTTTTTTTAATGTTCTGCTGGCGCAACGTTTCAACAGGATAGTGTGGCAGGACAGTCGGACTTTCTTAATGTTCTGCTGGCAGAACGCTCTAACAGAACAGTCTAGCAAGACAGTCGGATTTTTTTAATGTTCTGCTGGCAGAACGCTCCAACAGGACAGTCTACCACGACAGTCGAGTTTTATTAATGTTCTGCTGGCAGAACGTTCTAGCAGGACAGTCTTGCACGGCAGTCAGATTTTTTAATGTGTTGCTGGCAGAACGCTCAAGTAGGACAGTCTAGCAGAACAGTCGGATTTCTTTAATGTTCTGCTGGCAGAACGCTCCAGCAGGACAGTCTAGCACGACAGTCGGACTTTTTTAATGTTCTGCTGGCGGAACGCGCCAGCAGGACAGTCTAGAAGGACAGTCGGATTTCTTTAATGTTCTGCTGACAGAACACTCTAACAGGACAGTCTAGCAGGACAGTCGGATTTGTTTAATGTTCTGCTGGCGGAACGCCCTAACAGGACAGTCTAGCAGGACAGTCGGATTTGTTTAATGTTCTGCTGGCGGAACGCTCCAGCAGGACAGTCTAGCAGGACAGTCGGATTTGTTTAATGTTCTGCTGGCGGAACGCTCCAACAGGACAGTCCAGCAGGACAGTCGGATTTTTTTAATGTTCTGCTGGCGGAACGCTCAAACAGGACAGTCTAGCAAGACAGTCGGATTTCTTTATTGTTCTGCTGGCAGAACGCTTCAACAGGAAAGTCTAGCAGGACAGTCGAGTTTTTATAATGTTCTGCTGGCGGAACGCTCTAGCAGGACAGCCTAGCACGACAGTCAGATTTTTTTAATGTTCTGCTGGCAGAACGCTCTAACAGGACAGTCTAGCAGGACAATCGATTTTTTGCAATGTTCTGCTGGCGGAACGCTCCAACAGGACAGTCTAGCAGGACAGTCGGGTTTTTTTAATGTTCTGCTTGCGGAACGCTCCAGCAGGACATTCTAGCACAACAGTCGGACTTATTTAATGTTCTGCTGGCAAAACGCTCTATCAGGATAGTGTAGCACGACAGTCAGATTTGTTTAATGTTCTGCTGGCAGAACGCTCTAACAGAACAGTCTAGCAGGACAGTCGGATTTTTTTAATGTTCTGCTGGCGGAACGCTCCAACAGGACAGTCTAGCAGGAGAGTCGGATTTTCTTAATGTTCTGCTGGCGGAACGCTCCAACAGGACAGTCTAGCAGGACAGTCGGATTTCTTTAATGTTCTGCTGGCGGAACGCCCTAACAGGACAGTCTAGCAGGACAGTCGGATATGTTTAATGTTCTGCTGGCGGAACGCCCTAACAGGACAGTCTAGCAGGACAGTCGGATTTTTTTAATGTTCTGCTGGCGGAACGCTCCAGCCGGACAGTCTAGCAGGACAGTCGGATTTTTTTAATGTTCTGCTGGCGGAACGCTCTAGCAGGACAGTCTAGCACGACAGTCAGATTTTTTTAATGTTCTGCTGGCAGAACGCTTTAACAGAACAGTCTAGCAGGACAGTCGGATTTTTTTAATGTTCTGCTGGCAGAACGCTCTAACAGGACAGTCTAGCAGGACAGTCGGATTTCTTTAATGTTCTGCTGGCAGAACGCTCCAGCAGGACATTCTAGCACGACAGTCGGACTTTTTTAATGTTCTGCTGACAGAACGCTCCAACAGGATAGTGTAGCAGGAAAGTCAGATTTGTTTAATGTTCTGCTGGCGGAACGCTCTAGCAGGACAGTCTAGCAGAACAGTCGGATTTTCTTAATGTTCTGCTGGCGGAACGCTCCAACAGGACAGTCTAGCAGGACAGTCGGATTTTTTTAATGTTCTGCTGGCGGAACGCTCCAACAGGATAGTCTAGCAGGACAGTCGGATTTTTTTAATGTTCTGCTGGCGGAACGCTCTTACACGACAGTCTAGCACGACAGTCGGATTTTTTTAATGTTCTGCTGGCGGAACGCTCCAACAGGACTGTTTTTGACTGCAGTTTTGGCAAGACAATCGAGCAGGACATTCTAACAGGACAGTCGGATATTTTTTATATTCTAAACGCTCTAGAAGGACAGTCTATCACGTCTTTTTCAAGCCTACTCAAACAAACTCGGGGAAAATAGATTAGAAATAAGATAATGCTGGGTTTTGTCCCTAATTTACAGTGAATTGTAACAGATTGTTCCCAACAAAACTGTCGTTTTTCCTGATAAGCCATTTTGGTTTCATGTTACCAGGTAGTTTCTGCATTATCTTTTTGCAAAAACATGGTATTTTAAGATAAGTGACTTAATGTGAATATTTGTACCCTATTTTATATTTATATTAATGACCAAAACATTGTAGATACGTGGTTTTTGTACTATTGTTTTCTAACAGATTAAGGCCCAAGAAGAACGTAATTGTTTAAATGTTTTTGGTTCATTGTTATACTACATATTTTCCATTTGTCTCCCTAGCAAAACATTAAAAATAATCCACCTGCCCTGCTAGACTGTCCTGCTGCAGCGTTCCGCTAGCAGAACATTGAAACACCCGACGGTTCTGCTTGACTGTCCATCTAAATCGCTCCGCTAGCAGAAATTTAAAAAACCCCGACTGTCCTGCTAGACTGTCCTGCTGGAGCGTTCTGCTAGGAGAACATTGAAGGAACACGACTGTTCTGCTAGACTTTCCTGCTGGAGCGTTCCGCTAGAAGAACAATGAAAAAACCCGACCGTCCTGCTACACTCTCCTGCTGGGGCGCTCCGCTTTCAGAACATTGAAAAATCCGACTGTTCCGCTAGACTGTCCTGCTGGAGCGTTCCGCTAGCAGAACATTGAAAAAACCCGACTGTCTTGCTAGTCTGTCCTGCTGTAGTGTTCCGCTAGCAGAACATTGAAAAAAACCGACTGTCCTGCTAGATTGTCCTGTTGGAGCGTTCTGCCAGCAGAACATTAAAGAAATCCAACTGTCCTGCTAGACTCTCCTGCTAGAGCGTTCCGCCAGCAGAACATTAAAAAAATCCGACTGTCCTGCTAGACTGTCCTGCAAGAGCGTTCTGCTAGCAGAACATTAAAAAAATCCGACTTTCCTGCTAGACTGTCCTGCTGGAGCGTTCCGCCAGCAGAACATTAAAGAAATCCGACTGTCCTGCTAGACTGTCCTGCTGGAGCGTTCTGCCAGCAGAACATTAAAAAATCCGACTGTCGTGCTAGACTGTCTTGCTAGAGCGTTCCGCCAGCAGAACATTAAAAAAAATCCGACTGTCCTGCTAGACTGTCCTGTTGGAGTGTTCCGCCAGCAGAACATTAAAAACATCCGACTGTCCTGCTAGACTGTCCTGTTAGAGCGTTCCGCCAGCAGAACATTGAAAAAAATCCAACTGTCCTGCTAGACTGTCCTGCTAGAGCGTTCCGCCAGCAGAACATTAAAAAATCCGACTGTCCTGCTAGACTGTCCTGTTGGAGCGTTCCGCCAGCAGAACATTAAAAAAATCCGACTGTCCTGCTAGACTGTCCTGTTGGAGCGTTCGGCCTATAGAACATTGCAAAAAATCGATTGTCCTGCTAGACTGTCCTGTTGGAGCGTTCCGCCAGCAGAACATTAAAAAAAAACCGACTGTTCTGCTAGACTGTCCTGTTGGAGTGTTCCGCCAGCAGAACATTAAAAACATCCGACTGTCCTGTTAGACTGTCCTGTTAGAGCGCGTTCCGCCAGCAGAACATTGAAAAAAATCCGACTGTCTTGCTAGACTGTCCTGCTAGAGCGTTCCGCCAGCAGAACATTGAAAAATCCGACTGTCCTGCTAGACTGTCCTGTTGGAGCGTTCCGCCAGCAGAACATTAAAAAATCCGACTGTCCTGCTAGACTGTCCTGTTGGAGCGTTCCGCCAGCAGAACATTGCAAAAAATCGATTGTCCTGCTAGACTGTCCTGTTGGAGCGTTCCGCCAGCAGAACATTAAAAAAAACCGACTGTTCTGCTAGACTGTCCTGTTGGAGCGTTCTGCCAGCAGAACATTAAAAAATCCGACTGTTCTGCTAGACTGTCCTGCTAGAGCGTTCTGCCAGCAGAACATTAAACAAATCTGACTGTCCTGCTACACTATCCTGTTGGAGCGTTCTGCCAGCAGAACATTAAAAAAGTCCGACTGTCGTGCTAGAATGTCCTGCTGGAGCGTTCTGCCAGCAGAACATTAAAGAAATCCGACTGTCCTGCTAGAATGTCCTGTTAGAGCGTTCTGCCAGCAGAACATTAAAAAAATCCGACTGTCCTGCTAGACTGTTCTGTTAAAGCGTTCTGCCAGCAGAACATTAAAAAAATCTGACTGTCGTGCTAGACTGGACTGCTAGAGCGTTCCGCCAGCAGAACATTAAAAGAAATCCAACTGTCCTGCTAGACTGTCCTGTTGGAGTGTTCCGCCAGCAGAACATTAAAAACATCGGACTGTCCTGCTAGACTGTCCTGTTAGAGCGTTCCGCCAGCAGAACATTAAAAAATCCGACTGTCCTGCTAGACTGTCCTGTTGGGGCATTCCGCCAGCAGAACATTAATCAAATCGGTCTGTCCTGCTAGACTGTCCTGTTGGAGCGTTCCGCCAGCAGAACATTACAAAAAATCGATTGTCCTGCTAGACTGTCCTGCTAGAGCGTTCCGCCAGCAGAACATTAAAAAAACCGACTGTTCTGCTAGACTGTCCTGTTGGGGCGTTCTGCCAGCAGAACATTAAAGAAATCCAACTGTCCTGCTAGACTCTCCTGCTAGAGCGTTCCGCCAACAGAACATTAAAGAAATCCGACTGTCCTGCTAGACTGTCCTGTTTGAGCGTTCTGCCAGCAGAACATAAAAGAAATCGGACTGTCCTGCTAGACTGTCCTGCTGGAGCGTTCTGCCAGCAGAACATTAAAAAAATCCGACTGTCGTGCTAGACTGTCCTGCTAGAGCGTTCCGCCAGCAGAACATTAGAAAAAATCCGACTGTCCTGCTAGACTGTCCTGTTGGAGTGTTCCGCCAGCAGAACATTAAAAAAATCCGACTGTCCTGCTAGACTGTCCTGTTGGAGCGTTCGGCCAGCAGAACATTAAAAAATCGATTGTCCTGCTAGACTGTCCTGTTGGAGCGTTCTGCCAGCAGAACATTAAAAAAAACCGACTGTTCTGCTAGACTGTCCTGTTGGAGCGTTCCGCCAGCAGAACATTAAAAAATCCGACTGTTCTGCTAGACTGTCCTGCAAGAGCGTTCTGCCAACAGAACATTAAACAAATCTGACTGTCCTGCTACACTATCCTGTTGGAGCGTTCTGCCAGCAGAACATTAAAAAAGTCCGACTGTCGTGCTAGAATGTCCTGCTGGAGCGTTCTGTCAGCAGAACATTAAAGAAATCCGACTGTCCTGCTAGAATGTCCTGTTAGAGCGTTCTGCCAGCAGAACATTAAAAAAATCCGACTGTCCTGCTAGACTGTTCTGTTAAAGCGTTCTGCCAGCAGAACATTAAAAAAATCTGACTGTCGTGCTAGACTGAACTGCTAGAGCGTTCCGCCAGCAGAACATTAAAAGAAATCCGACTGTCCTGCTAGACTGTCCTGTTGGAGTGTTCCGCCAGCACAACATTAAAAACATCGGACTGTCCTGCTAGACTGTCCTGTTAGAGCGTTCCGCCAGCAGAACATTAAAAAATCCGACTGTCCTGCTAGACTGTCCTGTTGGGGCATTCCGCCAGCAGAACATTAATCAAATCGGTCTGTCCTGCTAGACTGTCCTGTTGGAGCGTTCCGCCAGCAGAACATTACAAAAAATCGATTGTCCTGCTAGACTGTCCTGCTAGAGCGTTCCGCCAGCAGAACATTAAAAAAACCGACTGTTCTGCTAGACTGTCCTGTTGGGGCGTTCTGCCAGCAGAACATTAAAGAAATCCAACTGTCCTGCTAGACTCTCCTGCTAGAGCGTTCCGCCAACAGAACATTAAAGAAATCCGACTGTCCTGCTAGACTGTCCTGTTTGAGCGTTCTGCCAGCAGAACATAAAAGAAATCGGACTGTCCTGCTAGACTGTCCTGCTGGAGCGTTCTGCCAGCAGAACATTAAAAAAATCCGACTGTCGTGCTAGACTGTCCTGCAAGAGCGTTCCGCCAGCAGAACATTAAAAAAATCCGACTGTCCTGCTAGACTGTCCTGTTGGAGTGTTCCGCCAGCAGAACATTAAAAACATCCGACTGTCCTGCTAGACTGTCCTGTTAGAGCGTTCCGCCAGCAGAACATTGAAAAAAATCCAACTGTCCTGCTAGACTGTCCTGCTAGAGCGTTCCGCCAGCAGAACATTGAAAAATCCGACTGTCCTGCTAGACTGTCCTGTTGGCGTGTTCCGCCAGCAGAACATTAAAAACATCCGACTGTCCTGCTAGACTGTCCTGTTAGAGCGTTCTGCCAGCAGAACATTGAAAAAAATCCAACTGTCCTGCTAGACTGTCCTGCTAGAGCGTTCCGCCAGCAGAACATTAAAAAATCCTACCGTCCTGCTAGACTGTCCTGTTGGAGCGTTCCGCCAGCAGAACATTAAAAAATCGGACTGTCCTGCTAGACTGTCCTGCTGGAGAGTTCTGCCAGCAGAACATTAAAAAAATCCGACTGTCCTGCCAGACTGTCCTGCTAGAGCGTTCCGCCAGCAGAACATTAAAAAAAATCCGACAGTCCTGCTAGACTGTCCTGTTAGAGCGTTCCGCCAGCAGAACATTAAAGAAATCCGATTGTCCTGCTAGACTGTCCTGCTGGAGTGCTCTGCCAGCAGAACATTCAAATCCGTGTCTATCTTAAATATTTCGTGTCTATCTTAACTGTTCTGCTGAATGTCCTGCGTTCTGCGCTCTGCCAACTTCACAGACCCAATTGGTGGTAGTACCCAGCCTTACCATATTCAGACGCCTCAACACAATTCGTTAGCTGTTGTTTGTCCAAAATGTTGCGGTTCCATAACAACGGTATAAGCTCAAAACCATCACAGTGCTTACATACTCCTGGGCTGCTTGTCCACAGTTCGTGGGTTCAATGCAATACCATAGTAAGTGCTTCATAAACATGAAGCACTTACTATATTATTGTACTGAACCATCGAGTTGAAGATGATAATCCTCAGCTTAAGTATTGATTCATGACACGCAGTTTTATCTTCAGAGACGAAACAGAAATATAGAACCACCACACAATGCCGTTCACGGATTTCTTATAAAAAGATATTCGTCTCCTAAAAGTGCATCTGTGGGTGACAGAAATGCAGTGGTAGAGCGTCGGCCTCTTGTACCGAGGGTTCCGGGTTCGAATCCCCGTTAGGCGAGGTTAAGATTGCTGGAACTTACCCACACATCGGCGCGAGCACTAGTTTAGTATCCAAGAAGCAGTCATCGAGAGAGAATTCAATAAGCTTAAAGCTTCTGTCACAATCGGTGTAAAATAAATAAGTTTAAGCTAAAAGTACATCTGACCACCATTAACAATATTTGATAACAAACCTAAAGTCGATTGCGTGTCACCACTATATTAGTTCTAGGACAGGCGTGTGGGGACCCGATGTGCATGTTATCGAAGTAAAAGAGGCCAAACCTATTTGGCAGAGATCGAATTAATGGAAACCGTTGTCTGAATCAAATACTAGTAAACACGTTCATTTTTACAGATACCTTTTAGCATACGTACAAAAGACGATTTAACAAAACATAATGACATAAATTAGAATGGGTTAATTCAATACGAGTTGTTAATGAAGGTTAATACCATGTGTTTATAAGATTTGTGTTGTCATACGTAATATCTCTTTATTAACTAATGCTGTCATTCTTTTGAAGGAAGCAAATTATTCAGAATGATATTGAAAGGGCTTCGCATGGAATCTAGAGTAAGACACACTTGTAAATAAAAGGATTTTTAGTTTGCTAGCTTGCTACCAACATACTGCTGTAAGAACTAACAAACGATTGTTTTAATAAAGTGACATGTACGAAGTACAATCAGTAAAATAGACATATAATGATACAACAGCGGCCATGTTTGGCCTATAGGTCAATTTGTCAACAATTGAAAGATTAAATAAGTATGAATGACAAGACGTTATGATTACTATGACTGTATGTTAAATCGTTAATTAACCTAGTACATGTACTCCAAAATAAATGTTTTTGTAGATGCTGTATACTAGATGATGAACTGATTTAAGATTTAACCCTTTCCCAAACAATAACGACATTTGACCACTTTGTTGCAGGCGACTTTAGAAAACATTGTGGGAATAGGAGAAACTGCTCGTAACGAGCATTTTTTCCTTTTCCCACAATGTTTTCTTCTCTTTCTGAACAATATTGTTCAATTTCATCACATTTTGAAATGTTGTCTGCAAACTCTTTCAATTTGGGACAGTCGAAAATTTGTTGTTTGGGAAAGGGTTAAAGAAATGTAGCATTTCTATATTGTGATAAGTAAGAATGTCTAGTACCGAAACCTCGAAATGACTCAACACTGTTAGCACAAATCACTGCTTGTCACAAGGTGCTTCGGAGAGCAAATACACGACTGTTTAAAAACTGAACTTTTCCATTGACGCATTTTTTAATTTAGGCCAATGATACTTACTGAATCAATCGGAACTACTTGGGTATTTCCGTGAGCTATGAAATACACCTCGGATATAAGTGTAGGGCTACAATTTTCGGGTAAATCGGCCCCGGCATAAAACACATTTTCACAGGGTCCACATTAAATAGTTCAATGTATATGGACGCGTTGAACAATCTATTAAATCATGTTTTATCGGTAACTCATAAGAAAGTGTAATGATAAGTTGTGACACATAAAGGTGTGTTCTTAATCAAATTAAACGACTTTTTAGATTTCACATTTTAGATCTTTTTTTGAAACCGAATGTAAACTGACGTCATTCTCGCGGGAAACAATATGGCTTCATCCTTATAATTTCAGTGGTGTTTTCATTGGATAAACCCGATGTGTTCAGATTGTTACTGAACGTGTTGATAAAAGCACAGGTTCCCAGCACATTTGTAACAAAGAAAAGCTAACGGGTGTTGCCAATAATTTGGTTATATGGATTGTCTAAATCGTATTTTAAACTAATATCACTCACGGCACATAATCCATGTGATAGCCCCTTTAACGAATGTCTTCCATTTATTTCACTTAGCTAAGTTAATCTGATTCACGAAGCCAATATTCTTCACAAATCTATGCCAGTAGTTCGGAGCGGACCTTTCCGTTACTTATGACTTGATTACATTGGTGACAACATATATAAGAATAGTTGGGCTCTAGGTTTGATAAGGGTGTTGATCCAGTAGTTGTCAACATGTCTATTATGAGCTGAACTCGCTATACTTATGAGTCCGTAATCATTACCAATACCACCATGTGAGAACAAAATGACATCCAAGCCAAATGACAGCGTGATGCTTCAAAGGAGTACTCGTAAATGGCCCAATCACAATGCCATGATTCGTACATTGACCTGACCAAACTCCTCACAGTGATCTCCCCTTGCTACGCTGCATCGACCACTGCCATCACCAGATTTTTCATCCAGATTTGGATGAAATTCAAATGATGCTGTTTTGTTAAGAGATTACCGGATATCTTAGTTAATTTAGTAACAATATCTTGTTGTATTGATTTCTGACCAGTTAAGTTGAAAAAAAAATGGTTTTGTTTATAAATAAAGCATTAATGAATTACAATTTTTTAGTTTTGCCGCCATCATGTTATGCCATTTTCGTTTCTAAGTGACATTTATGATGGCAGTGATCATCCCCATACAGGGAGATCACTGTGAGGAGTTTGTGACCTGTCACCTAAAATGTTGTGCAACGATTTCCTGGTGCATATAAACTACAGGAGTCATATGTCTACGTGCAGGATATATTGCTAACAAAACTGTTATTAAAGAAATGCGAACGTGCTGATGTGATTCTTATAGTTACAAAAAAGATTTCTTGGCAATTTAGGAATATTTTTATTTTTTATAGTAATACATGTTTGGTCACCGTAGATGAGTTCATTTACTATAGGACACGCGAATGGCATCGCATTGTTTAGAGTATAGTGCAATTATTCCGTGTTTTCTATCACGTATTTTAGTATCAGCGGTTGCCCAATTAAATTGTTGTTTCGGTAAATGCACCTTATCTTTATACACCGTTTTCAAGGTGTCACGATTTACCTTTAATTGGTGCTTTTGATTTATAGGTATAATTTACATCTCTGGTGTATGTAGACATGTATCCATGGTAACATGATGACTTATCATCGTCACACATTAATTTATCCTTTTTCCTTATCACTTTCGTTCTTTCAATATATTAAGTTCTTACAAACTGTCCATTTAAACATGATAAGCAAATCAAAGAGAAGTAGGAAAGAATCAACCGTACCCAAACGGCTGCACTTTTAGATCATGCTGAGCTAGCACGAATAATTTTGCGTTAATACACGATTGATACAAAAAAAGTAATTATCAGCAGAACGATAGCATAGTCTGAAAATGGACATGAAAATAATAATGCAATTAAAGAGCATACATCGTCGTGTTAAGTATGATAAGTTCTGTATAATCTGGGCTTAACATTAACCAATCTTAACCAAACCGGTCATTTCGGAACCAGTCCCACGAGAAATATTATCCGGACAAATACCCCGTAGGGCTCGAACCTTCGACCTTTCCGTCCCGATGCGGACGCCTTAACCACTAGGCCATGGTGACGAAAATTGTATAGAATTAAGAACAGTTGTCAGTTCGTCTACGCCATACTTAAGACAATCCCCTACGACACCGATCTTTTTGAGATTCCAATATAAATGTTTGAAAATATTCTCAGAGTATAGTTTTTAGTGTTTAAAGAAATATCTATATCACAGAATCACACAATTATATCTTTTTTGCAGCGGAAGATAAATTACCAATGAAATCGATTCTTTCAGAAGTTCTTAGTAGTTTTTTTTTTAGACATAAACATGTTTATTCAAGTACAGAGGCCATATGCCCATAGTACAACACACAGTAACATAATATACACACACAAAAGTGACAATCCACAAACAAATACATTACAATAGTTCTTCAATTAGAGTTTGTCTAAGTTCAAATGCTTTTACAAGATATGTTGCTACTTTGAATATACTTGATTTATTATTTCATTCCAAGATAGAATAAAAGGTTTGCTGATTTATGTGTCTAAGCCATGACTTTTCAAAATACATATTGCGCAGAAGTTGGTAACTTTTGCATTCTAAAAAGAAATGATGTTCGTCCTCAATAATGTTAAAGTTTAGTTGTTTACAAAGTTTGCAAAATCTCTGCTCTCTTTCTATCTTTAAATATCTACCCTTTTCAACCATTAAATCAATGGTTGCTTTCTTCTCGTATCATATACATGAGTAATAACTAATAAACGTTAATAAAAGATTGCGGTTTCTTTTATTTGCAAACGGCATTTCAATATACGTCAACGTTTGTGACACTGATACTGAATTTATGTTAGGAACTTATTTAACGTCGCTGCAACGTGACATTGCCTTCATATAGAGGACTATGGTCAAGAAAACGAATCGGTAAGATATTGGTATCAACCCGGCCCCGTACCTACCTACAATGACGCGTCTGATGAAACTATCTTTGGAACCTGATATAACACATATTGAAATAGTCTTTCTGAACAAGTTGAATCAGAGCCCTGTGATGGTAGCTTTGTTGCTGACGTTAAATGAAGTCAATATGTCATTATTTACAACCTCATGCTATGAGATAGAAACGTTGACCGCCATTATATGACTGAAATTATATAAAAAAAAATTATGCAAACCGCAATCAAACGTAGAGCAAATCCCCAAAAGATATCTTCTGCTGATGACGCCTTCGTATCTTTTTTCCTCTCGAAACTGTTTATTATATTTGACCAACTTAGTTTACTAATTACTAATGATCCTGCAATTATTTCGAAGCATTGACATAATGAATGGTTATCACAACGGTGCTGTCATGTCGACATTGAAACGTGGACGGCCTCTTACCTTTCTATCCGGTACATAACCAATATCTATATGTGGGAACGTTTGACTATTCTAAATCTAAAGCATCATCAGACTGCAAGAAAAAAAAATAGAAAAAAAGGTACATTTACCTTTTGTAGATATAGTGAAATATCAAACAATTTTAACGTCATATAGATTATTCATAAAGAGCAATGATATCATTTAATCACACTGGTTTCGTAAGCCTACCAAGGCAAATGCAGTAGTGTGGGTTCTTGTCTATGAAGAAGAGGGCTAATGAAGCAAAGATGACACTTTCTATCCGTCCTTCACCGCACGTTTAGATTGTTATGTCTGAAAGCACTTAATCTATTTAAGAGAAATTGGAAACTGCATTGTGCCCATTGGCATGAACAAAAATGTGATACCATTGTTCGGAATTTCGTGGGATTGTGAAACAGTGTACCGTCAAACGATCGTTCGCGATTGTTTACCTCTTAAACACAACCCGGAATGGGGCCACTTTAGCAAAGCGTTGGCGAGCGTTTACCAATGAAAAAAACGCAGTGTAGGTTACCATCAATCAAACGTTGGCAACCGTTAACCAATTGAACAAACCTCAGATTAGGGTACCATCGGCCATGCGTTGGCGATCTTTAAACTCTTAAACACAACTCAGGGTAGAACAACTTAAACCAAGCGTTGGCGAGCTTTAACCTTTTGAACATGATTTAACGTATGATACCATCGGCAAAGCGATGGGGATTGTTTACGTCTTTAACACAGCTCAGGATATTCTATCATCGACCATGCATTTGGGAGAAGTTAACTTTTAGATACAACTCAGAGTACACTAAAGGTTTTCACAGTTATTAAAATGTTCTTCAAGAAGTGTACACACAGACTTATCGTAGTACGAAACAACAAATAGTTTTATCAGTATTGAAACTATATTCACAAATTAGTAGTGGATGCATCTTGTACTTTTTGTAGTATATGGCACTGCACTACAGATGTCAATCCTGCGCCTTGATCCCATAATGAAGGTTCTCATCCCTGCTTGCTAATATTTTGTAGGGGTTTATATTCATTTTCATGAGTATGTTTCTTGCCAAATTGATTTTACGTGAATGCAATCAGTGGTTTGGAAAGTTTTAAGTAAAGGTAAAGGTTTGTTCATTATAGTGTCACTCCTATTGGATGGGCCAGCCAGTTTGGCTCATAAGACACTTTTTACTTATTATACTTATAGTACCTCCGAACTTCTAAGTAAAATACCGATGAAGGAAACAGATAATGCTTTGATATGTGTGTGTGTTACTTTTTTTTAAATCTAGAAAATAGCTTACAATAAAGATAAATCATAAGTCGTTTGTATTATTTTCTATATGGTTACATCATATAATACCTTTCAAGGAAATCGTTCAACGTACTTATATCTAAAACTGTTGTAATTCGTTGTTTGCCATCCTCTTTTAAAGCCAACATGATTCAGCGATTTCAGGAGTGTTATTAGTTCGTAAAAGACAGGCTATTGTATGGTGAGGTCCTCGTAAGACATTCTTGAATATTCCGAACAAATGATGGATGACACTCATAGACACCTTGTCACTGAATGACAATACGTTTGACTTGTGGAAAGATGAACATCCCTTCTCTCATTGTATAATTGAACAACCAAAATGTGTAAAAGTACTTTGAAGTCGTGGAATACATTACCATTATTCAAAACTGTCTAAAATCGATATGTGGAATTCAATCATAAAATCTCTCTCAAATGTCATGTTATAGACAACTTTAACTACAAAGAGTATGTTCGAGGATCAGTTCGGGGAATTCCGTTCCCATGGTAGAACTATAGTTGATATGGAGGAATTGAAATGGAGAAACCAATGTTCCGGTTTTTCAACAAATACATACATACTGTATGCAGTCACGCTATACAGTTTGTCGTGGTTCTTACATAATGATGGCATTCCTTTCTTAAAAGGGTGCAGTTTATATGTAGATGAACAATGTATTGATCCCAGGGACATGTTTTTATTGATCAATACCCTTTATTCTTTTTACTTTAGTACATGTTCACATGGTTCTTGTAAATATATATTTCCAAAGTTTTTAAAAAAGGAAAGCCCATTTACCCTTCGACCATTTTGTAAACATGACTTTCTGAAAAGAATCGAATGTACATTTCTAGACAATATTTAATTATTATATATTAATTGCATGCGAGGTCCTTTTAGTCCACTCTCACAAGTATGTAACAAACCTTTGAATAATAAACTAAATGTTTACCGTGATGTGTACGTCGTTGACTTTATATTTCATGTTTATTCATGTTTATGCACGTATTTGTAAATATGTTGAACCATGGGGCTAGGTGCTCAAGTTCATTCATTTATTAGAGTTCTTATAAAAGTATGGTGTGGTATATTCATTCACACAGCTACGGAAGCCATATAGCTATGAAAATAATAAAATCAGAATTTTCAAAAAAATATAAAGACAAGAAACGTTCTTTCTTTAGTATTAAAACGATCCAGTATGTAAAACATGTATTTATTTATTGGCCTGCACAAATGAGATAGGCATACCCCTACGTATATGCCATAATGGTCATATACCATTTACTCGTCAAATAGAATGTGTGTTCTATTATGAAGTAAGTACAATATCAACTAAGGATTCAATTCGATCACTAGTTTCCGATGTAGATAAAACACCTGTACGAGTTGATCTAACCTTGTTGGTAGATTGGCGCTTATGTTGCCTTCCGTATTTTCGTACGACAAAATAAGGCCTCGTTTATCATTCGAGCTCACATTCCGTCTAATTATCATATATATTGAATCTGGTGGCAACGTGCAATATTACATTGTTTCATATTAGTCTAGAATGTACCACATTTATATATACTCAAGCAGGCATGATACTCTACTTACATAGCACTGCTATAATATATGAAATAATCAAATTGATATACTAGTTGCCGATATAGGTGCTTTTTTGACAAGGTGTTGGTTGCTAACAGATGTTTTTTTTACCGGCTATCTAGTAACATATTAGTAAAAAAATCTGACTTCATTAACAAATCTTCACACACTGATTGTGGTTTCGTGTACCGCCTTGTTAAAACATGTTAAAAGGGGGGGGGGGGGTGTTACCCATCTGTGAAAATTCCCCATAACCGCCATTTTGTTACTCATTATTTCGTCGCATCACTTCGGTCGTTTTCGGTACATATCGGCCTGGGCCGGAACTATTCACTCTACACCGAATAATTCCGGTCCCGGCCGAAGTATACCGAGCGTGACCGACGAAATACAACGGAATAGTGAGTTTCGAACCGACGGATTATGGGCATTCTACCTTCATGTCATTTCATTTGAACATATATGATGCGAATGTTGTTATGTAAAAGTACGTCAGTTTATTCTGTGTATAGCTTACGTCCTTTGTTGTATGTGGACAACACAGTCTGTTTTGGTAAGTACGGTATGTCGATGATGGAGAATAGCAGAAACAACCTCAACCTCAAATACAGTATCAAATCCTTAAACAAAACTAATTAACTCTACATGTTGTACCCCATGGTGTCTTATCTACAATAGGCGTGGCAATAAATAACGCATAGCGTGTCAATTTCCAGGGAGTTTATTGTCAATTCGGGGCATACCACGTTATATCAAGCAAATTGATTTGTAAAACCAGGCCATGTGATTACAAAACATCGACATTTGTACAACAGACGTGAACCCTATACTGGTCGATATATTGCTTACTTATTTATTCTGATACTGATTTTGATACTTACCGCATTTTAACAGTGACGCTTGAAGGAAGTTCTTATTTGCTTGCTGAAGCTTAGTATTACATCATTTGTTGGAGATCAGACGGCAATTATTTTTTTCTTCGTTTTTATTGTAGTAAATAATCTTTTCGAAGATAGTTTATATAGTCATGCTTATTTTTTCCATGTTGTTCAACCCTTGCTGGTTTGGACATCTTTTCAACTTGATAAATACACCGAAACAATATCTCATTTTAATACCTCGTGATGCAGGTATTAGATGCTCATTCCATTAAAAGAGAAACGTAACACATGGATAATGCAATCCGTATATACTTACATTGTCAAATGTAAAAGAAACTGCAAACAGCTAAACTTGCACTAAAGGACCAGCATCAAACAAATCATAGAACGCTGAAAATATCATACATTTATATAATATGGATGTAAATAATGTAGAATGTTAGAAACTGAGTAATCTGCTCTAGTTGTATTTTGTTATACAATATTCCATTATTCTTGAACAACAAGGTCGCTCGAGGCCAAAACGATTAACTATTTTCACTTAAACCCGACTGAAAACAACATATTAAAACGCGTTCATCATTCTAGACACTTTTAAACACCTCAGGGCATGTGTTCAAAGACTACGTAATATGATGCCACATAATGATCTGTTGGGTACACTAAGAAGATTAGCTGTTGCAAATTACATGCATTATCTACGTCTGAATGCCTACCAGCAAAGCACTGCTTTAACCCGTCATATATGTACAGTCCGGATACATTCATCTGGATGTAAAAAGATACATATCTGAACACTTTAACTGCCAATCGCGACTATCGTCGAATTATATGTTGAAGCGGAAAGGAGATATCATATAATACATCCAAAATATTCCAAGCTGGCCACCAAGAGGGCTGCCATGGTTATGTGATCTTCCTAAAAAGAAGTTTAGAAATTAATACAAAAGGGCTTTGCTATAATGTATGTGAAGTTTCATAGATATCCTCTGATGAATAACTGCACAGTATACATTCCTGTAAGGACACATCATTTTCAAGAAATTCCAAGAAATGCTTGGTACTAGGCAGGAAATGGTTGGCACTAGGCAGAAAATGCTTGGCACTAGGCAGAAATGCTTGGCACTAGGCAGGAAATGCTTGGCACTAGGCAGGAAATGCTTGGCACTAGGCAGGAAATGCGAGGCACTAGGCAGAAAATGCTTGGCACTAGGCAGGAAATGCTTGACAATAGGCAGGAAATGCTTTCCACTAGGCAGGAAATGCTTGGCACTAGGCAGGAAATGCTTGGTACTAGGCAGGAAATGCTTGACACTAGACAGAAAATGGTTGGCACTAGACAGGAAATACTTGGCACTAGGCAGGAAATGCTTGGCACTAGGCAGGAAATGGTTTACACAAGGCAGGAAATGCTTGGTACTAGGCAGGAAATGCTTGACACTAGGCAGGAAATGCTTGGTACTAGGCAGAAAATGGTTGGCACTAGACAGGAAATGCTTGGCACTAGGCAGGAAATGGTTGACAATAGGCAGGAAATGCTTGGTACTAGGCAGGAAATGCTTGACACTAGGCAGGAAATGCTTGGTACTAGGCAGAAAATGGTTGGCACTAGACAGGAAATACTTGGCACTAGGCAGGAAATGCTTGGTACTAGGCAGGAAGTGCTCGGCACTAGGCAGAAAATGCTTGGTACTAGGCAGGAAATGCTTGGTACTAGGCAGGAAATGCTTGGTACTAGGCAGGAAATGCTTGGTACTAGGCAGGAAATGCTTGGTACTAGGCGGAAAATGCTTGGTAATAGGCAGCAAATGCCTGAGAAATGCTTGGCACTAGGCAAGAAATGCTTGACACTAGGCAGGAAATGCCTGGCACTAGGCAAGAAATGCTTGGCACTAGGCAAGAAATGCTTGGCACTAGGCAGGAAATGCTTGGTAATAGTCAGGAAATGATTGGTACTAGGCGGGAAATGCTTGGTACTAGGCAGGAAATGCCTGGTACTAGGCAAGAAATGCTTGGCACTAGGCAGGAAATGCTTGGTAATAGGCAAGAATTGCTTGGTACTAGGCGGGAAATGCTTGGTAAAAGGCAGGAAATGCTTGGTACTAGGCAAAAAGTGCTTGGTACTTGGCAGGAAATGCCTGGCACTAGGCAAGAAATTCTTGGCACTAGGCAGGAAATGCTTGGTACTAGGCAGGAAATGCTTGGTACTAGGCAAGAAATGCTTGGCACTAGTCAGGAAATGCTTGGTACTAGGCAGGAAATGCTTGGTACTAGGCGGGAAATGCTTGGCATTAGGCAGGAAATGCTTGGTACTAGGCGGGAAATGCTTGGCACTAGGCAGGAAATGCCTGGCACTAGGCAGGAAATGCTTGGTACTAGGCAAGAAATGCCTGGCACTATGCAGGAAATGCTTGGTACTAGGCAGGAAATGCTTGGTACTAGGCAAGAAATGATTGACACTAGTCTGGAAATGCTTAGTACTAGGCAGGAAATGCTTGGTACTAGGCAGGAAATGCTTGGCACTAGGCAGGAAATGCTTGGCACTAGGCAGAAAGGTATCTAAAGAGTGTCTGAAAGAGAAGGTGTTAAAGCTTTTTTAAAGGTTTGTATTTGTAGAGGAAACAAAGTTCTGGTTCGAAAATGCAAAGCTAGCAGGTTTCACAGGGTCCATGTTTTGTTGTTTCTTACAGTATGCTTGGAAAACGGTTTAAAGAGGCGAAACTGTAACAGATATTTGGAACTATATAAATATTCTCTACAACTTAAAGAAAGTAACTCAAAACCTTTGACACCTCCATTTTTGATATACTTTTGAAAATATAACAGAAGGACTTTTCACAAACAAGGATTTTTGCATGATGGTGTTTTATGACTGAGATGGACAACATTTAACCATTTCTGTAATTAGCGACTATCCCTTTAGCTGCTTGTTCACATGAGAGCAGATCTAAATGCAAAAAGAAAAAAAGAAAAATGACGTAGAACAACAAAGGTTTTGTATAGTTTCTTGCTTTACAATTAACAGTAACTATAAGAAAGGCATTCAATTCAGAAAAGCTACAATATACATGTATTGAGAATGTACAGTGTATGTGTGGTTGATCTCAAAAGCGATGTCACGCTTTCCGATTAGAATACATGTTAGTTCACTGTATAAACATTATAAAGAATTAAACCGATATGATTTTGCTTAAAATTAATATTCAGCAGTGCGTATTAGTAAACCTGATGTGTATTTTTAATAGATTAGTCATTACTTCCATAGATTAATCATTACTTCCAGATTTCCTCAATAATTATCTTTTAGCTCATGTTATTTCGACCATATGAATTATATCGTGCACAATCATTTTTACTGCTTTTTTTACTCCGACTTCCGTTAAGAAAATCTTCTTTTGTGCCGATTGGCTTTTAAGCCGCCGGCTTCATTTCCATTACGGCGATCATCCATAGAGCACACAATTATTTATGTAATGACACTTCGTTTCTCTGTAGCTATCGATCGAGTCCAATAAGCTGGCGTATTGCAGTTGAAAACTATTTGACCCTTTTTACGATCTGACCACATTAATAAAATCAGCTTGCGAACCAACTATGGTTAGGCAAAACCAGGAATAAAACAACGGCAACTACTGTTTTAATTATTTGTAAACATTGGAAGAAAAGCATCGAAAGTCAATGATAATTTGCTATCATTAAGCGATATCTTCTTTTGTCACAAGGTTTCCTTATATCGGCACAACATTATAAGATGCCAAACCATATGTTTTTCCCGAGAAAAGGATTCAATCGGAAGTTTTAAGATTGTTAACAACCCGAGACGGCCTCCCAAGTTGACGATTGCTCCGGTTTATTTGCAGTAAAGATTCAGGAACACAATGGAATTAATTCTTGATTCCAAGTTAATGATTGTGTCAAGACAATGCATCCGCTGCTGATTAACTGTAAAACAACAACAACAAAAACAACATGCCATAAATCATTGCTTGTGTTAAACGCAATTCTTTCTATTTTCTTTATACATTTTTTGATCGAAATTCGTCCTTATGATTAGATTCCTCATTGTCTTAGTTATCGTTTTCAACGCTTGATGTCGGACTGTTTTAAGCGTTGACAAGTTTTAAAACATATCTGTACTTTGCGTCATCAAGGTATATGCCTTAAACACAACAGTATTACGATTTCCAAAGCAATCTGTAATTTATTCCAACTTTGTACATGCATGCATGCATACAAACATGTTTCGATACATTTTATACACATAGAGGTATACCTTAACTCCAGGTTAGAATAGCATCACCGTGAGCACGTTTCATTGTAACCTCTTAATTACATAGGTCATTATACAACATAGCAGTTCAAACGTCTTAGAACTGTAAAGAGCACTAATGAGAACTTTTGGTCGAAACATTATTATTGTGTTGGTGTAAAACACAGTACGGTCATACTTCCTGAATCAAAAATCACGATTTGATATCTCTGGAACGAGACCTCATGTTTACGCATATGTAAGGATACCTTGTGATTACGTGTATGGACAAGACATAGTGTTTATATGTATGGAAAAACACATTGTGTATGCGTATTGACTCCCCTATCCGAATGAATCATTTCTCTTGCTTTCTTATCGCTTTCCAGTTATATATTGGTCATTCAATATACATGAAAATGATGTTATTATGTCAAACTAACTAAACCATTTGTTGGACAGAACTTGATTTACAAACATAATGACACTTGACTCAATATGATAATGCCTTAGACTTCTTAAAAGCTAACTTTTGGTGGACAATGTTAGCATTATCTAAACTATTCCAATCATAGGAGTTTAACTGGTGTACACTGTGTCTCTGAGATATGGCTAACCAATAAATCAAGGGCTTTTACTCGTGACTATTCGTACAACAAATGATCATACTAGAGTTGAAATCATGATTGATGCAAATAATAACATAATTAGCCCTGATCCAATTCCATCTAGGCTAATTATACCTGCATATTTCATGTTGAGTAGGTTACCGCTTCCAGGAACCGATATGATCAATCATTGAAACACGCTCATTTCAGATGAATATGAATAAGCCTATTTGATCAATGTTCCACTTTCGTCAGGTACATATACCGACTGATCAGAAACACGAATGCCAGATAAATATATTGATTTCTTTGGTAAAAAGATTTAACCTTACTCGACAACAGCATAGCAATACAAATATGAAACCATCTTTCACAAATGTAGCAATGCTGATAAATCATGAAAGCATATCAATTACTTATTTCCATTGTTGTCGTTAATAATCGAAGCAATGATCAAATCAAAGCTGAGCAAGGCAAATACAGGCAAACAGTATAAATTAACTAGATATGTTTTATTGAGCTTGGATTGGTTTCATCATAATGAGAGATTGACGATCACAGGCGGGGTGGGGCGTTACAGTACAATACAATAAAATAAAATACAATACAATACAATACAATACAATACAATACAATACAAAATCTTTATTTCACTCAATTCCTTTCACGTGATCAATGTTTACGATATAAAACAGATTGCAAATGGCGGGCGTCCATAAATGAAAAGGTATTTTTTTCAGCTGAATAATTTTATTTTCTACTATTTTATATACATTATGTTCCGACGATCAATTTTCAGCAACCGCTTGTGAATATGAGATAATTTTAAATGACTGATGTATATTCAGTCTGTAAAAATTGCGGATGGTGATGGAAAAAGCATTTCAGTAGTGCTTATAGATTTCGACTAGTCTGAAAAGTCATAGTTCTTGAAATAAGCTTATTTCTTGGGTAAAAGAAAACATATTAGGTTTTATTCAATCTTTCTTTTTCAATGTTATTCAAAGCCGATTCTATATTGAACAAACTGTTTTCAATTGATGCACTGTGCAATGCTTCCCAGATGTCCTTAGATGAAGGTTGCAAAAAATACATGGGTATTTATAAAAAAGAAATCCCTTTGCCAACACGTCTTGTCCATTTTGCATACAATTTAACGAGGATAATGTATACGACGTTATAAAGGTTATATGAAATGGCACTATAGTGTCAGACCATATTATTTGAGCTGTGTTACATGAAAGCAATACTATATTAGTTGCATTGTCATACCTTACTCTGACAACATAGAAATACCCTATGTCCGTATGCGTTCATATACCGGGGGACTACCTCTATTCAAAGAGGCGCCAGGAGATTTCGAGCTGATTACTAGTAAAAATAGGCCATGGAAACCCGAGCCCTTTGCTAGACATCCGTAGATTCTTCAAAAGGATATATAATATGTTTTGTTACAAATGTAACGCAATGCAACTAATGCTCGCCGATATCTTGATTCAGTCGACTAGACTCATCCGGGATCAACCTATTCACGGTTAGTAAAGGTAACTTTACACTCGTGCAACCTCAAATGCCTGACGTAATTTCCAGACAAACTTCTTTTTTATAAGAGAGGCAGTTGATTACGGTGATGGTATTTTGATGTCTATGACAGAGTTTAATATAAATGGATGTTATGGGATTAATTGATGATCGATTATTTCACAACTTTGCCAAATGAATCCAAGAAACAATGAAGCATAAGCGACCGTGGTATTTGAGAAATATTCTCCCATTTTATACCATTCGTCCAGTAGGTAGCATGGTTTATGATTGCTACACCAAGTCGTAGGTTCGTTTTGTACATTGTAAAAACAAAAGAACCGTTCATCCTAAAAGTAAACCAGATCGTTGAATGCCGTCAAGGATAATACTGTGCAGAACATGGAGAGGGCTGATGCCTAGATTCCTCGAACGCGTAAGAAGGAAGGAACTTTAGCAAATGACATGGCTACCGTAATTTGAATTTTCGTTCAAAAAGTACACGAGATGCTTTGTATCATATTTAATTTAATCGCTGTGCGCTGACGTTAAAGGCATGTTAAATATGTTTATTTCCGTTTCACAATGGGTCCGTACATGTTCTATTCCCTTGATAATGAATTTTACAAGCGAAGCTGGCCGTTTTTTATTGAGGGTATTCAAATCACGTGAGGTAGTTTTCTGTTATTTTGTTGTACATATTTAAGAAATCCCCTTAACTAACCACAAATAAATGTATAGATACAAACATCTGGATTCACCATTTCTAGGCAATGGCTATAAACAGTCAAAGGGCATTCCCGTGAAACTAATGGTACCGCTGGTGCTTAAAACCGGGAATCTAAAGTTCAAAGATCACCACTTTAATCACTGTGTCACTTATTACACGTATTTTGTTGCATAGCTTACCACACAAAAGGATACGCAATCGTTGGTGTTTTTGTCTTCAAAATACTAACTGAAATGATATAGATAGCTACTTACACTTCGACCCAGGGTTTCGATGATAATGATACAATTTGACCAGTGATATGATAGCCACTGGAGTACGCATGTCCTCTTCAGACAAAAACATTTCAAATGCGAAAAAAAATGAGAGTGAAAAAGCTCTTAGAGCATTCTCCTAGCATAAATGAAACGTAAGGTCTCTCAAAGGAGTGTGTATCGCCGTAATTGCAAAGCGGTCCAAATCAGAACGATACTAGAATGGCCGTTAAAAAAAAGAATTAACGCGTTCAAGGAAAAATGTGTTTGTAATTTCAGATCGTTGTCATTCAAAAAGCAAAAACTCTCAAGTAGACACTGTAAGGGTAAAGTTCGTTTGATAAGATTACAATGATAATCAGGGAACTGTGTTGTTTAAAGTCATCTCAAATAACAGTGTCCAGATTAAAAGAAACCACCTTCATGGCAACCCTACACTTACGTTTGCCCCCACACACGTAAGCTTTCCCGTTAATCTGCATCATTTTAAAGAATGGCTCACTGATAAAGGATAAAACTTGCTCGTAAGACGAATGTACATGTATTTACATATTGTTTTACGTCGACTGTGAAGAAAGCTTGAAGTTTATTCAAAGACACTCGTAACGATTCGTGGGTTAGTCCCGTCAATTATCAACTCACCTAACGGGGATTTAAACATTGGACCCTCGGTACCATTCTATGTGTTCTTTTCGATATCGCAAAAGAACATGCCATATTTCCTAAACTTCATCCGCGTAAGGCACGAGGATTTGTAACACTAATATAAGCCCGGCATGTGTCTACACGTAAAAGCATGTTTTATCCGAGTTTTTGGGACATGCTTTTTGTAAACAACCATGCATTTCACATGCAGGCGACCCTTTCAATTCAATTCCTTCCGTAAAGTGTACTTGTGCTTTCAGATTGTGTATATCGAATTCGAAATATGGAGTTAACAAAGTGTTGTTCAGTTTTAACTAAGTTTTGTTTTTGAGAGCTTAAAAGTGTTCTTATGTCCAACGTAATAAACCAGAATAAAAGTTAAAATGCAATAGTGATGTGTTAATTTAGTATATGTATCTGCGGTAGTGTTGTTTAAAATTAACCAACATATAAATGTGTCAATGTAGACATCCACTAGCCTAGAACTGGTAGACTACCCAGGTAAAGTTAGCGAATGATCTATGGGCGCTGGATATAGTGAAATGTTGAAACCCCAACAGTGGTGCCTTTCTTACTTTTATTCGGCATTCGGTTTTAATTGGTGAATAAGGTAACCGTCGATGCCGTGTAAATGCAGCATCGTTACGATGGGCAATATCGAAGTGGTAACCCCGAAAAAGAAGGATGTAAACATAACTCCAGCAAAAAACCTCTAGATACAGCACACGATACGTCGCTGTGGATTCCTTCTTTACCTGTCGAATGAAAGAGTTCGCTATTTGGTATGTATATTTTCATTCTTTTGCAGTAAAAGAAAAACCCTCCCCGTTTCAAGTTAAACCATTGACTACGAGTGTAGGAAGCATAACGCACCCATTTATAGGGAGTTGGATTTAGTGTGTGAAATGTGAATTACAGACCAAACGCTACACCTTGGGCCCGTTTTACTAAACAACTTACGGAAAATGTTTGCGTAAGTCATAATTGATTAACATGGATAATATCTTCAATGAAAGTACAATATTGCAATGTGACACGTCATTGGAAGCGTCTCGGAGAGACGATTCCAATGATGTGTTACTTTGCAATATTGCTTTGCCAAATATTGAAATAAAAGGACTTGTTGTTTTAGACTTACGCAAATCTTAAGCGTAAACTGTTTAGTAAAACGGGCCCAAGTGTATAATGGCGTAGCTTGTTTTGACCGTAAATACACCTCTTTTCTTTCTAGAACTCGTACTATTCGTTATTTTGAGGACATACTTTTTCATTTCACGTTAGGTAAATGGTATAGAATTGTACAAAAAATATGCATCATTAGCTGACGTGTATGTTCTAGCGAGAAAATATCCAAACCTATGTATCTATAGTTTCTATCCTAATTGATGGTGTAAATAGTAGTGATGGTCTATAGATATATATTGTAACACAACCGAGAATAAGGAGAATATTGCATACAGATTGACCAGTTGTCATGAAAGTGTTGAACAAATGTTCAATATGCTGATTTGGGTTTATGTTTATTTTATGCAGGATGCGTGAATTATGAACTAAGATATTACGAAAGATATTGTATTGTATTGATCTCACTCGACTTTGACATTGTCTCGCCGATTATGGTTATTTTCTTTACTGTTCTAGTTGCGATATGCTCATTATTCACTGTAAGATTAAGCAGAAAAAATGTCACTGACTCTTTTGGTTAATTGCTTATGCATGTAAACAAAACAAAAGTACAAAATGCTACATACAATGTATGCATGTTGCAGCTACTAAGGTATAATAGAAGGAAAAGTTGGAGAGAGAACCTGTGTAAAGGCGATTTGATAGGGTGCTTTTCACGTTCCCCGAGACATGTCCTAATTGAGAGCAAGAACACGTGAAAAATTGTAACAATAGGCAAATAATACTTTTTAATTGATACTGTGATGAGACAAATGTAACAGAAAGCAAATGCACTCATTTGGATCAGTTTGTCCTTCAGTCACAGCAGTTCCTAACGGATTCTAAAGTAGTTGCGTTCACGGATTCTAAAGCAGTTGCGTTCACGGATTCTAAAGCAGTTGCGTTCACGGATTCTAAAGCAGTTGCGTTGAAGGGATGTATCAATTAGCAAGGGGTTGGGGACTCTTATATGATATCCGCAAAACGTATCGCCCAGACCCTCCTGGAAAGTCAGGAAAAGACATTCGGCAACATGGACACTGCATCTTAGGAGATAGTTATTGATTGCTTAGGCCTACAGTTTCCTGCTCACACGGATGTGTACCCATTTACGACTAGTAGAAAAAATTGTGACATAGGGAAACATTGCCTCACTCGGCTGAGTGGTTAATTTTTATACCACAATGTTTCTCTGGTGCAATTTGTAGGCGATGCACCCAAACGTAAACCCAAATCCAAATATATTTTTTAGCCATTCCCCATACATGTATGTGTTGGTGAAAGGTCGAAGAGCAACAGCAGGCGACAAGTTATAGCAAGAGAAAAACTATGAATTCTCAAACATGATGGGTAGAAACCAACGTGAGAAAAGGGATAATTGCTCTTCATAACGAGTATATCCTTCAGTGAGAGCGTTTTCGAAAGTGTAAGAAGCAGCAGATGCGTTAGAGTGGGATACTATGATGTAAATTGTTGCAGGTCTTCTTGTGTTATCCGCTGTCTATGACATCAAATAGAATACGACTTGATAAAAAGAGTCATTCTTACTCATGAAAGAGCATTGTCTTCTTGTATCACAATCTCTTGCGTCTGTGCAACGCATGAACAAGACAGACTGTGTATAACCAAATCACGGGGTTCATTGTAAATTCGGGGATCCACGGATAGCCGGCTGCCCAGATCAGCATGCGTGCGGGTGTTTACAGATTCATGCCGGCCCCCCTCGTCTAATGGCTTATTTTGTCATGTCCGCCTCTCTCAATTTGTTTTTGACCACGAATCAAAGTGGAGAATGCAGATAAATGATGCTGTAACTAAGATATGATAGAAAGAAAGGGGGAAGAGAACCTGTGCAAAGGCGGCTTGATAGGGCCCTTTTCACGTTCCACGTATGTATACGGTATGTGTTTTTACTATTGTGCGTTCACCGCAAACGGACAGTAAGTGACTCATGTTTGTACAGGATTTACTTTAGTTCTGCATTGAGCCCTCAATGATTCATTGGCATAGCTTGGGGCACGCGTTTTTCACTCACAACAGTAGACTGGGATTGTAAAAGAATGGGAATTTGAATTAATACAACAGCAGCAGAACTGCTCATTTGCGAACACGATTTCTTAGTGTTCTAGTGACTTGGACAAGGGGTTTCATTATACCCTTCTCTGTATTGCTATTGCTGAGTTTGCCCGACCATCATCAAAATTACTTCGTCACACACAGACATTAACTGGGGTGCGCTTTTGCCCCTTGTTCACAATAATGTGGCTGGTTTCCTCATGACTTATTCAGATTCCCCCAATCTGAATGATTATGCGAACTTCATTAGGAAACGCTGTCTTATGGTCGTTTTTGGTTTAAACCAACGTTATTGTAGTAAAGAATGGTACTTATTTACGAAGCAACCGATATCTAGTCTCATAGAAAGGAGAAACTCACGTTACCTATGAATGGGAGGGGTGTATTATCATCTTTCATTCTTTCTATACACCTAAAGTAATGCATTAATATAGAAATATGATATGAAGGACAAATGTAAGAGAAAGCAGAAACTACTTATTTGGATCATGTTATCCGGTTTACTACCGGTAGCATGCAAGAGTTCCCTTTAGAAATATACGAATTGGACATGGCCCAAAATAGAAATAATGGTAAAGGGTAACTTCCAAATTATATTTGAAGGCAATGGTACCTGATGTATCCCAAAAGAGCATGATATTGTCAAGAGATACCATTTAGCTAATTCGAAACTAAAAGTGTGCGACCTTTTTCCAACATGCCCAATGTTTTTCCCAGGATTGTCAATGCGGTGTGTAAACGGTCTCTGTAAGTTTACAGTGAAATTGATATAGGGCTTTCACTTTGAAAGTTTGTGAAAAACGTATAAGGTCTACAGGTACTATTGTAGAAATGAATTGTTGGGGTTTTCCCCAAACGTACAGTTATGGCAATTGGTATTATATAAGTTTCATGCCAACAATAACAACACTGGTTCTACTTTACAAAACACTGCTATATCGCAACACAATCGGTGTAAACGTCTTTGAAGAACAAACAAAATCATGAGTTGTACGGGTACATATAATGATATAAATCTATTTTATCTGTGCAATATACTTGTACTTGTTAACTGGTGAGGAAAAACAACGAACAATGCTAGGTTAGATGTATCGACCATCGCTATATGACTTGAATAGTGTTGAAAACGACATGAAACCAATAAGTCGGTCAATCATGTGCTATGTAGGGATAAATTAACTGGATTCCAGTGATATCCAAGATCTGTCACTCGTATACTGATGGTTCATTGCAAGCCTATAGTAAGTGCTTCATAAACATGAAGCACTTACTATAGTCTTGCATTGAACCCTCGATATGTTCCAAATGAATGAGTCTTTTTTAGGAGTATAACCAAAACAGTGGTTTTTCTCTAATTCGCATGTTTTAACATTGGGTCAGCATATAACGCCGATACAGTGCCCTCGTAAATCAAATAACTTGATAACTCAATCAAAAGGCATCGTATAGGCGTCTATCAGCGCTTGAGTAATGAGAAAAAGATTCAGTTTGAAACGTATAGTTATCGCATTACGACATAATTATTGATTCGACAGACCCATAAACGTAGGCCCCATGTTGTCCATGCAATAAACCGCTCGTTTTGGGTATAACTGTGTCTTCTCTCCTTTTCTTTTTTCAGTGAGCGACATCCTTAAGGTAATAGATGTAAAAATTTAAATATATGCGAATTTAGACCACTGGAGCTTTTTGTGTTTGTTGTTGAATTCAAATTTGAACCGATCCAACATTTGTTGTGAATATCGAAAACAAGCGATGACTGTGAAGGAAAGTAATGTAATCATCCCAGTACAATCAAGGGATTATATCCTTCAATCTAATAAGATAGTGTGGTTGTACTTTGGTTTTAAAGAGATTTCAACCGTTTTTCAGTCACGTTGTAGTGGTCAGCGCACCTATAGTACGAGCAATTTTTCCTTTTCCTACAACATTTTCTTCCCTATCAGAAGATTATTTTCCAATTTCATTACATTTTGAAAAGTCGTCTGCAAGCTTTTTCAATTGGGACAGTCGAAAATTTGGTGTTAGGTAAAGGGTTAAAAGCACTGGTGAATGTTCTGATCTAAGTGCAAACTGAGTAAATGACGACATTCAAAACAAGCAAAAAATGTTGATACAAACAACAACTATAAACACGTACAATAGTATTGCATTGTACCATTAACTAAAGAGGAGTAAGTTATTCTTTGAACTATATCTTAGTTGTGTTCGTTTATTGGCGTGGATTTACGACAAACGCAGTAGAACGCTATATCCTTGAAATATTTCGCCGTTTGTCAGTCACCATCAAATGACCAACTAAATTTACAAGTTTGCCTATGCGATTTCTCGGTTCCGACAGTTACAGGAAGGTTTTATAATAAATGTAACATACAGAGCTTTTACTATCTCGATCGTAGGGTTCAAAGAGAAATGAGTGCGATCAGATTTATTCTGCCTGATATTATGCGGCATGCCTATGTTTAAACATAGGATTGATATGTCTCAATGGGCTATAATGGTCTCTCATTATAAATGTATCAAAGGAAAACTAATTCTCTAAGAGTGTCTAGACACTATAATTCGTATAAATTACTCCATGGTTTAGCATTTACGAAAATACTTTTGTTTCTAATTTAGGATGAAAAACAAAAACAAACCAAATACGTGGCCAAAGGCCAAGGCAACGTTTTGCAGGCTTAGCTGAGACGCGTACTCGATGAAATTTGTGTTTATCTGGTCAGTATTTGAATGGGTTGAAGTATCATGTAAGAACGTATAACTTTGACCAATAGATCTATTGACTTTGCGTGCGTATTATCTAACCAGAGTGATATCTTTCTTTCTAATTTCATTCCTAATGTATTGCTGTAAATCCATGGGATGTTATACCGTACATAAGCAGTACACTAGTATAAGTGCGTATGAATTTAAACCTTTTAGACTTGTAACAAGCAATTTCTCCTTTTCCCACAATGATTTCCACCCTATCAGAAGATTATTTTTCAATGTTATCACATTTTGGAATGTCGACTGCAAACTCTTCCAATTTGGGACAGTCGAAAGTTTGACGTTTGTTAAAGGGTTAAGTATACATGGTTTGGACCTGCGCTGATGTAATGGTAAGTGTCATAGACCAGAGACCAGCCAACTCGGATTGATTATCTATTTGGAGCGTCCTTTGGCCAGACACATGTCCTTGTCTACTAATGGTAAGTTTTCCATGGAACATGTACTATATGTATGGTGAATCAAAATAATTTTTACAGAGGATATCATCAAATATATTCTAATCACTTGTTTGACATTCATTTGATATTTGACAAAGTGTTTAACCTTTTACCAAACCCTAAATTTTCCATTGTCTCAAATTGAGAGAGTTTTGAGACGACACTTCAAAATGTGATGTAATTGGAATATACTCTTCTGAAAGAGTTGAAAGAGTTCTTTCCAGATATTTTTTCCAGTGGTAAAATATCATTATTGTTTGGTAATGGGTTGAAACAGTTAAAAACAGTATAAAACATTATTCCATGTATTCCATGTAAACCTTTCTACATTTAAAAAAAAATAAAAGAAATATTAAAAAAGCTCTTTAAAACAATATTTCTTTATCTGTCTGATCTGTCTTTGCTTATTAATTATCATAGTTTAATAGTTCATTAAAGAGTAGTTGTACTTACATGTGCTTATGAAATAGAATCTTTGTTTATGCATTATCACACCATTCTCTTTTGTAGGCTGGTAACACATTTGACCATTACATGTTTTCAATTAGGGTTGATTCTGGAAAGACAATTGAAACAAAATCAACATCATACAAATATTTCCCTCTTTAAAATAATAACTGCAAGCTATTTTGAAAGTCATTGTGATATGTTTAATCTACAAGCAAGGAATGTGTCAATTAAAAACAGTTTATAAACCTTCAAAACCCTCCTTCTTTGGTCTGTAAAATGTATATGCACTTATCTTAGAACATGGGGATCAGTACTCAATACTATCTAAACATTACACTTACATGTTTTGTGTGTTAAGCCATAATAATGTGCCTTTTGTTTTCATTTGTAGATTCTGGGCAGCAGTGGAATTCTTATTGTAATGGTGGTCTTATAATGGCTCTCCTCTTCAGTTTCAAAACTTTCCCAAACAACAAATTTTCAGCTGTCCCAAATTGAAAGAGTTTGCAGACGACATTTCATAATGTGATGAAATTGAAAAATATTCTTTGGAAAGAGCAGAAAACCTTGTGGTAAAAGGAGAAATTGCTTGTTACGAGCAATTTCTCCTTTCCCCACAAAGTTTTCTAAAGTCGTCTGCAACAAAGTGGTCAAATGTTGTTAATGTTTGGGAAAGGGTTAATGTCAATTAAGTGGGAAAATGACCTGTAAAAACATGATTAATTTACGTAAAATTGAAAGATTACAGAAAGTTATCTCACCTGTAGCCATTGTTATTGTTATGTGGTCAACAAGGTCACCAACTTATACAACATAAAATTTGAAGAAATTGTCAATATCATGTTAATTGTGATTCATCACATGATCCTCCATAATTCATTCTAGGAAACCCCGCTAAAATCATTTCTAAAAATTATTGATTCAATCCATTTCTAATGGCACTTATATCAAGGTTCTTCTTTGAATGAAATTAATAAACAAACTCACCAACGATCTGTCTGCATTCACGCATTTCTCTTCTAGTGTACATTTTCAATTTGTTACCGGACTTCTTCACAAAAGAGGAATGTATTGTATATTACAACTCTTGGTGTAAACATGTGTAGAATTGACTGGGACATTATCTCTAAAGAAATGGAAGGAATGTAATCGGGGCTTGATTGTACAATATTTTGCCTTCTGCATGCTCTTTCGTCAGTTAAAACCAACCTTAAATTTTTTAATTAATTTTCACATTTCAAGTAATAACTTTATAACAAAATAGATCCATATTTGTACTGAATTTGAATGATATCATAGATGTTAATGTCTTATGTATGAAAGAGGCATATTCATGTTTTACATGCTTATGTAATAGTACTCACTTTCTAAATAATCTTTGCTTTACTCTTATTTCCATTCAGTATACATTCTATTACAGGATAACCTTAAATTTGTTTTTAAATCTATCAATTTTGATGACAGCGTTTGTTATTCAATAAAGGGCTGAACTTGTTTATAAAACTGCAAGCTGATTGGGCAAAATATAGAAAGGCATTGATTTGAATAATAAAGAAACAATACAATTTGGTCTTTTTAATGAAAAGGAGTTATCTCCCTTTAACTGTTCACTATCAGAATTTATGAAACCATTTTGTAGGAATGTACAGCTAGTCAATTTAAGTAATATAGTAAATTTTACAACTTTTATCAACATTGATAAATCATTGAGTTTAAATTTCTTTTGAAGATTTGTATACCTATGCTTTCTGAAAATAGCTTGATCCTTATTCCTTAATTAAAAAAGGGCATTTAAGCTTTCATTTTCATTGAATGACCTCATAAAACAAGATATTAACCAGCTTTTAACCAGAACAGCAATTTGAATGTCTAACTTAAGTTTATGCATAAAAGCAGAAAGTAACACAATTCAAAAACAGTTTCTTTCACTTCAAATACAGTCTACTCTCGTTATCACAACATCGGGTATCTCGATTTTCTTGACATGTCGAGGTAGGCTCAATGTCCCAACTTTTTTCCTTCTTTTATCTATATGAAAAATACATCACATATTTCGATTTTTGTTACCTCGACAAGTCGGATATCTCGAGGTAAAAATCTTTATCGAGTCCCGATTTCACATGTAATTACGGTGGTTTTTCTCGAAGTGCAAATCACTATCCAGGTCTCTTCAGAAGGTTTGAATTTTTTTCTTTGATAACCTGGCTGCTCCACTTCTGTATGGTATATATTTGATCTGTTAATCACGTTAATACCGGCACAACGCTTAAATTTGAGTTAAGAGCAAATTGATGATTAAGATGTAAAAAAAGAGAGTATAATTCACATGGTTTATGCGAAAGTTGATTTTGCGCTGGCAAGTGATGAGTGTGGAATCAGAATGTCTTTGGCCAATCTACATATGCTTTTAAAACTGCAAAAAATTACAGTCATGTACTTCAGTTTTTTACAACAAAGAATCCAAAGAAATCCACTTTTTATCTCTTAAGTAATTGATATGCTGTTGTGATTGTTAGGCAACACAGTGACAGCTTTAGTAAAACCACTAAGCAGTTAGATGTTAAAAACAAGTTTTTTTTTTGCGAACGCCTTATCGGATATCGCTAGCTCTCCTAATCTCACTATTTATTCTTCTTCCTGTGGACCTCAAGATAATGAGTGTAGACTATTACTTATGGAGGTTGGAATTTTGGCCTTTTATCATATTCTTCATAGAATTTGATATCCTTGTAAAGAGTTTTGTGACTACTTCAAATGGAAGTAACTGAATCCTTGATCTAACCAGTAAGAAGAAAACATGTTAATTATGACTTTCAATTGGAATCATTGCAGTAACAGGAAGAATTGATGGTTGTGAGTAAATTTATTTTCTGATTGAAAAAATTCTTATGTTTACAATTGCACCAAAGTTCATTAATACATATTTAGTAGTAACTAATCTCAATGCGTCAAAACAAAATATATTGTTCTTCATAATCCTTGATGAAGGTAAATGGGTAGGATGACTCCGTGTAATAAAAAAGTCATGGTCACTTACAGGTAACCGACTAATTCACAAATTACCTCTTTTTTGTCATTTCTTTTAAGCTTTCCACAACTTACAAACCAATCTTTGTTGTTGATTGGCATTATCAAGGCCAACCTGAAAAGAAATAAGAATGAGGCAATAAAATCAATCAAAACGTGACTACTCCTACATTAGTAAAAAAAAACCATTAAGCTGGTTTATACATTTTCATAAGATCTTTCACAATAGCTTTGTTTTCTTGAAAGGATTTTAATTTAGAAAATGTGCATGCCATACAAGTCTGAGAATCTCTTGACTGCATCTTATGAGTATCTTTTGTGATTGCATTTAACTAATACTTATGTTGAAAATATCAAATACCAAATGTTGTACAAATGACAAATCTTTATAATTCTAAATCTTTTATCTATAGCCATGTGCACCATAAGAGCTTGTTTCCATAAAATCTAGTATGTTACAAAAAGTAAAATATCAATAGATACCATGTAAAAACGTGGTGACTAAGAGACTCCTCAGGCAAATCATCCACTTATTCCAGGGACCCATCTAGTTTGATTCATATTTCATTCTTCAGGTACAGCTTGGATCATTGAGTGAAATCTTAACGCAAAATAGTTCTGGAAAACAAGTTATGCACCTGAAAAGTGAAAAACACTCATTATTTGAGTCATATGGCATAAAAGTTTATATAATAGTTTGCTGCAACGAACAATAGAGAAATCTCCAACAACTAAGTTCTCCTTTTATCACAATCTCTTATAATCTCATTAGCTACAATGGTGATGGCAAAAGGGGTTGATTTTTGCAGAAAAAATACCGAAAACCACAATTGCTTTAATGCCCTTACCTTGCCTAGGACACATATAACAAATCTATCTATGCGTAAATTGAATCAAAACAGACTTCAATATACCCACCTGGAGCAGTTTCTAATGTTGCATGCTGTTTCTCATCCTTTTGTCATGATCTATAAACAATATCACAATAATAGAAATTTTAACTATGGCTGAAATGACTATGAAAAGTATTAATAATTGCTTACAGAAAACAGATAATTGAAAGCATTATGAAAATGTGAAAAAAAGTACAATGAACATTATAATGAAACAATATCAATTTGCCATCTTCAAGTAAAATTAAGTCTCTAACATTTCAAAAGATTACAGGCTTGATTTTGGGCTTCTTCCTCGTTTCATGATTATAATATAATTCGACAAAACTTCATGCAATGGTAAATCTACATGTCCTTCTTATGAGAACTGAAAAAAGGGATAGATCACCGCATGTTTTATTGGGGAACAAATTAAAACTCTCACTTCCACAACAGTAATTTCACTAAAACGCCATGGTATCATACACTAACAAGCAGCTTTTTCGACTGTCCCAAACTGAAAGAGTTTACAGATGACATTTTAAAATGAGATGAAATTGAAAAATAATCTTCTGATAAGGCAGAAAGCATTGTGGGAAAAGGAGAAGTTGTTATGAGCAATTTCTCCTTTTCCCACAATATTTTCCAGAGTTGTCTGCAATCAACTGGTCAAATGTTGTAATTGTTTGGTAATGAGTTAAAGTATTCTTTGATATTGTTTTGATATTATTGAAAGGTTTTCCATCTTCTTCATGATCAAGTGCAGGGCTCACATTGGAGCATTAATGCATTGGGTCATTCAATGATTTTCTTTTATTGCATTTGTATGATCCTGGATCACGTATCAGTTTGCATTTTTGACATTTTCCACATGACTAACCCATTGCCAAACAATTATGACATTTTACCACTTCGCTGCAGACGACTATGGAAAACACTAGCCCAGTGAGTCAGTAGAGGTTTTATTCCGAGGGTCACATTTTTAAGGCAGGCAATGATTTGGTGATTTTAGAATATTACCAACCTTTAATATAGCTGAGAAAGTTGTCAGGTGCTGGGGAAAGCTTTGTCTGCCAGTACTTGTTATTCATGAACAGAGGATTAGTCCAACTGATCTCTATACATCTATAGGACATAAGCTGTAAAATAGGTGTTAAAACAATTAAATATAATACCACATCAAAAAAGAGCAACTTTGAATATAATCACACAAGAAAGTATAGAACACTGTAATGCATTTTGTTTGTTTCATTTTCATTCATAGTGCTTCATTTCCAACACATTAAATTGTCAAAGTTGTCTGCTGTAGAACAAAACCGTATCCATTCTGATCCTTTATGTTTTGTTCTGAAAGTCAATCATCTGTTTCTCTGGTCGACTATGTTATATCCTAGGCCAATGTCAAAAATATTGTCTACAGTATTTGACATCTGACAGTCAAAAATTATGAGATGTACAAAGAAAATTGAAGCTAAAAGTTTAAGAAAGGACATTGATGTCTCAGAGAAAATTTTTCCCCGACACTAACTCTAAATGGTTCTGTCCTTGTGTCTAGGACCTTGTGGACAAATCTGCTCATTGTGACTAAATTTTGACTAAAGTCTATCCAAATGTGTTCTTCTACATTGGCTCTCGAAAGTAAAAACAAGATGAAATGGAGAATAATCCTGGCTTAATCTGGGGTATAAAGTTATCTATGTGATCAAATGAATTCACCAGTTTTGTCCCCAAAAGAATCATTAAGATCCATTGATTGAAAAAACAGACAATAGTGGTAAAGTATAAAATATGCATTTCAACTAAAATATTTATTAGAAACCATTGTGATAAAACGGTGGGATTACTTGTTCGATTGAAAGCTATATAAAATAGTTAGCATTAGAAATCAAAAGTTTCAATCTTACCATTCTTCCAAAAATTTACATCCCCTCTGCCACAAAAACTCCAGGTATATTTTATCATTGGTTCAGTTGTCAAGAAGATTTCTCACTACCGTAATCTGAAATTGTAATTTGTCCTGTTCAACGCAAAGTCACTGACATCTCTGTACAGTGTCATATTAACATTAAGTAAATACAAACAGTATAGACTAAGTAAATGTGCATTACAGGTCATAATGGTTGGCTTTTATCCTACAGATGTTTGAGGTCACACCTAGAAGTCAATGACTTTCATAGAATTGCACAAAGCAACAATATTCTCATAAGAAATACAACAGTATTTTCAACCTCACACCTCCATTGATTTAATTACATTTGTTTTACTAAATGTAATCTAATTAGCTTAAATGATTTGGCTAAGACATTAAAAGAACAAACTTTGGTTATTTGCTAGACATGGTTCAAATATTATTTAAAAAAAAATAATGGACAAGATTATAGGTATGTTAATTAAACGATTTATGAAAGAAATCATTACAATAAAACAAGGTTATATGGTTGTTATTGTATTGATTGCATTATAAAAGTTGAAAACACATTTATCTATGAAATCTAATTAATTAAAATCTTTCATATGCAGATTGAATCTGTGTTCACAATTTTCAATGGTTTAAAGGAAAGTTGGACTTATCATGAGATCTATAAGTCTATAAAATGAAGAGAGAATAAAATACAACAAATCATAAATTGTGCCATGAGATTTGCAAAAGAATGAAGGAGAAACACACATCATTATCAAATAAATGCTCATTCTAGTGTAATTATTTTTTTATTGAAGGCAAGAAATAATTCATATAGTTAAAGGGTTTCAAATGAAACTTTCTATAATTAACAAAATGAAACTAATGTTTGCAATGGATGAAATATTGAAATGCCATTCTTTTTGTGGTTGAATATAGTAAAATACCTGTGTTTGTAGTCTAAATAATTTGACGAGAAGATTGCTTTTTATTTTCTGTTTGGGCAATCAAACGTTGAAATTTTGTATTATCAAAATAGTGGGGGATTTAACCAAATTCTGGTTTTCGGATTTAAAATACAAAATGGCAATTCAAACTCAATTGATAGGACAAGATATGTTGAATAAACTTATATACTTATATAATAGCAACAATTTAATAAACGCTTAATTGATTTTTACATTCCAGTGCACATGCGCAAAGAAAGTTTATCTGGAAGGAAAAATCATCGCCTAGTGTTAATTAAACTGTTCTTATAAGTTAATATCAGGAATACAAACAAGTTACATACCAGGGTATATGGATTGATTGCGACAAAAATTTCGTCACACAGTCCACCATTAAATGAAATCTTCATAAGTTTAAAGTGAAGGGTGATATTGCCTGATGCAAAATTATCTCAATCTTTTCAATTTGCGTCATATTGGTGCTAGTTCTCATGAGTTTTAACAATTCATTTTCACCAAATGTAAACAGAAAGTCCCTTACACCTCAGTTAGAAGAGATGCTCACCTCTTAACGAGTGGTTGTGTTGTGTACTCTCACTATTATTTTATTAGAGCAAAGTCTTTATCCATTTTGTACTTGAAGATAACAATGTGTAATACTGCATGTTGAAGATAATAGGATGCAAAGAACGGTTGTGTATGTGCTGTAATATAAAGGCCAAAACTGTTAAAAATGCCATAAGATATCACTGGAAAGTAAAAGATAACAATATTAAACTGTAAGAAGATTATTCATGGCAATTTCTTTGTGTTTGCTCATGTCCCTTTTGTTTGGCTCGAACGTCTCACCCATCTATCCTCGTTCAAACTAGTCATAAGGGCTCTGCAGTTCTGAACTGTATTGATTTGTCTGTGATAAAGTGGAGGTTATCATCAACAATTATGATACTTTGAAAACCTAAACTTCTAATCATAAATTGATACCCACTTGTCACACCTGCAACAGAAGACTTAATCCTTAAAATGCTGGGTAACCTTTTTAAAAATACATAGTTTGTTGTGTCGTCTGCTTTCTAAAACTTTAAATATCTGCTTAATTTTGATGAGGAAGGATACTCAGAGTAGCAAACTGGCAAGTTAACAGGCCAGCTGCCAATTTACTTGGCGGCTGGCCTGCATCCAACCTGTTTGCATAAGCATGATGTCGGTTTCAGCACTACAAGGATTAATAACAACTCCTACATAGAGACTGTCTCTACAGAGGTTTCTAAACAATAAACACAGACATTCTATTTCTCTCACTTAATCTTATTATCTACTGATCTGCTAGAATTGAGAAAAAATGTTTCTATATGAAGTTTACTTTTATCATATTGTTTTAATCTCCATGACACATCAGTTGACCACATTGGCTGGAGAAGCCTTTAGAGAACACTGTTTATAATCAATGCATCCTTTTATCACAATCCTTTCTACCCTATATCATAAAGATACTATAAGTTTTCATACTTTATAACTGTTGTCTGCTGTTATTTAAAATTTAGGCCACACACAAAATTCTATAAGACTTAATGTGAGATATATATGAAGAAAGAAGTTTTGCTCTAAAACAGTGCTTTTTATAATTTTTCCGTTTCCTTGTTTTAAAAACTATTGAAATAAACATAAAACTGTAAGCTGTTTTGACTTGCTGTCAATTGAGTTTGATTATATAACTCATTATACAGTGTAAATGCCAGAACAAATGCTCTTAAAGAGCTGGGTACCGTTTTACAAAACAGTTTTCAATATTGCAAAGTAACACATCATTGCAATCGTCTCGGATGACGTGTCACATTGCAATAATGTAAATTCATTGAAGATACTATCTATGTGTATCAGTTGTGAGTTGCCCAAATATTTTCCTTAATATGTTAAGTAAAACGGTACCCAGGACTATTATGAACTATTGAAGTGATTTGTAAAGTCTATAATGATACACACCTCACTTGATAGTGATGCTGATCCTTTACTCCTAGGTACCAGAACTACAATGATTCCTCATATTTTCCTTTTCAACATCTTCCGATATCAAATTGGGGCAAACCATTTTTTACAATCTCCTGAAGAAAAAAAGACAGTAATGACAGTACTAGTGATTCTAGAATCATCTACCGAAGGCGTCAGTCAAAATAGCAATAGCTTTCGAGACCAGTTATCTGGACTAAACTCTGTGAGGCTTTTACGGATATTATCTAGGGACAGGTATAAAACATGGCGCCTACCCGTTATAGCGCGATTACGGAAGAAAAACACGGCGCCTCCCGTTAACTTTTTAAAGGGCTCTACCAAAGCGCTTTTTCTCATATCTTAGCTGCAGCCTTCTGGGTCTGCATTTGTCACGTTGATTTATGGTCAAAGACAAATCAAGAAAGGCGAGAAACACAGAACAACCCATCAGACGAAGTGCATCGACAAGGATCGACACATAACCCCGCGCGCAGGCTGGCCTGGACGAAAGACTGTCCGTGAATCCCCGAAAGTACAAATTATCCCATGCTCTGGTTATATACAGTCTGTCTTGTTCATGTGTAGCACAAACCCAAGTGAGCATGACGATAAAAGAAGGCACTGTTCTTTCACGAGTAGGAGTGCTTCTTTTATAAAAGCGTATTCTATTTATTGTCAAATGGATATGTCTCCCGATTTGTAGTTTACAAGACCTGATGCCGGAGAACATTTTCTTAGAGTCTTTTGGCAACAACGTGAAGGAATGTTTCACTGATGTACATTTCGAATGTCCCAGAGAAGCCTCTACTGACTTTCTGGGCTTAGCATGATGATACTTTTAGTGGATAACAAAAGAGAGTCTGCAACCCCTTACTTCATAAAACCAAACTTAAACGCAACCATTCTTGATTGTGCTTGCTGGATACATAACCAATACTCGCTCGGAATGCGGATTAATGAAAGTTCGCAAGGCAACACACAGTCATCGTTTCCAGAAGCCGACGCTCTACCCCTGGGTACCGTTTTACTAAACATTATATGCTAAATATTTGCGTAAGTTAAAAAACAGCATTCATTCTTATTTCAATGTTGGGCCAAGCAATATTGCTTAGTAACACATCATTGGAAACGTTTCTCTGAGACGCTTCCAATGACGTATCACATTGCAATAATATATGATGTTGTAAGATACTGTACATGCTTGTCAGTTTTGACTTGCACAAATATTTTCCATAAGTTGTTTAGTAGAACGGTAACTCTGAACCAATGCCCTCCACGACCGCAGATACATAAATAACATATTATAAACATGTATGTCTCTGACATCAGTGATAAAAAAAACTGAGTAATAGCGATGCAATTACGATTTTAATGTCTACTACCACTGGTCCCATTACCAAACAATAACGACATTTGACCAGTTTGTTGCAGACGAGTCTGGAAAACATTTTGAGAAAAGGAGAAATTGCTCGTAAAGAGCAATTTCTCCTTTTCCCACAATGTTTTCTGCCCCTTCAAAAGATTATTTTCCATTTTCCTCACATTTTCATACCGGACTCATTCCCATGCTTTAGAAAGTGTACTTCTACTGTTGGGATACCGATTTGAGTGACTCAATGGAGTGTAAGACCTCAAGAGAAAACATTCAATCGTTCGGCCAATTTGTGAAACTTGCTTCAGGAAAGGATTCAGGCCGCCTACCGGATGTGCCAAAAAGCCATAGGCGTAGGAGCAAGGGGGGGGGGGCAGGGGGGCCCGGCCCCCCAATATCCAGACCGGGGGGGGCAGAGTATACTTTGGCCCCCCCAATATTCACAATGGCAAATGAAGGTATTTGAAAAGAAAAATAAAAGAAACGAAAATTTACTGCAGAATAAAAATAAATGTGTATTTTTGTGCTTTATCTAATACCAAATTGCCTTTTGTTACTATCAATAACCAAAATCTTTTTGACGTCATCATCGCAAATGGCAATCTGAACATATCGGGTTTATCCAATGAAAACTCAGCTCACAAAAATACCCGGGAAGTTTTGATTGACGAAAATAGTAGTGTAAACGTGTTCTAAGGAGTCAGACTCAATATTGTCTTCAAGTGTTAGCTAAAGCTTTAAGGATAACTTAATCTTTAGCGTTGTACAATTGACTCCGTGGTTGTGACAGTCTGGTCGCTGCCACTTTTTGTCTAGAACAATATATTTGATTTCCGCGTGAGATCGAGACCTAGCATTTCCCTTTTTTTTTTCTTTTTTTTTTTTATTTAAGATACACATTTTAATACGCTTTCTTTTAATTCTCATAATGTTATTGAATTTTGTAATTGCATGAATAAGTCATGAAAAAGTTTGGGAACATTTATTCTTAGACCGGTCCTCATCTGAAGTTGGCTCCCCCCAATGTTAAAAACGCTCCTACGCCTATGAAAGCAGAAAAATTTACCTGTGCTACCAATACGTGCTTGTACTCCATCAAAAACTAAAACTCCTTTCATTCAGTCATTCTGGTTACATGTTAAATATCTTCCAATCTAGTTTAATTGATAGCAAAGCTAGTCTGAAAATTACCATGTAAAATAATTACCAAATCCAACTGATATTTAGATGAACAAACAGATGTCTGATGATGAAACACCGTTGTCTTTTAAAGGCCATATGCAAATTAAAATATTTAAAAATGCATCATCATTTGTGATTCTTCTTTTTCCCCATCTTCCTGAGCCGAAATTTATCTAAATTCGTCTGAGAAACTAAAGAAAGAAAAAGAAGTGGCCTTACTTATGTACACGTGTGTATTAGCGTCCCGAGCACGTGTTGCACGCAATTCGCGTGTAGGCGAGTGTGCCTAAAAAGTTAATATCAAAAAGTGAATCGGTGCTTCTAGGTGTGTTCAAATGAATGGAATTAAATATGTGTTTAGTGCTTCGTAAATGATTGAAGAAATCATTTAAGCTTGTGAATAAAGTGTTAAAATTAAGGAATTAATTATTTGTTAAGTGATTCATAATTAAGTTCATTCAATTATATGGATTTTATCAAATGTTCAGTGTTCAAATGAATGGAATTGGTGTATATAGTGATTCGTGATTAAAGAAATCTTAATATGTGCATAATATATTCGAATGAATGGAATTAATTATGTGTTAAGTGATTAGTGATTACAGAAAGTATTTGGGATCCGAAAATACTTTACATACCTTACAGATGAAAGAAAAGAAAAGAAAAAAAGTAAGTGTTCAAATACATGCATATTTTATTTATGGTTCAACGGTGTTACCTTCCTTTCAGTTTTGACAATCAACCGCTGTAAGTGAACATAGGTTTGTTTTAGGATATTGAAATGATTTTTACTTTCTCTAAGTCGTTAAGTAGCGTAAGGCACGCATTTGTCGTTTAAAATATATGCATCAGGATCGATGCTTTAAATATTCCAAAGCAATACACCAGGAGCACTGCCATTGCAAGTTGCCCAACAGATCTTAAAGTATACCAGGGTTCATTACAAAACTTAAATTATGTGTGATTCACGTGTATAGAAGGACTTACTATTGTCTTGTGTATAAACCCAAGTATCTTCAAAGTTGGTCCACAGTCTTTGGTTCTAAGTAAGCATTCAGATATCATATTCTAGATAACTGGTCTCGAAGGCTATTGCTATTTTGACTCAATGACTGACGCCTTCGGTAGCGAAGCACGATAAATGTCCAAATGATGAAAAAAGCTTCGTTCGAACGGATCATTATTGAGACTATCATATATCACAGCTTTGATATTTTTAATTATAGACAATCTCCCCCTTAAAGAAGAATGCTGGGTTCAATCCTCGTTACATCATTATATCCTTGAATTCTCAGACTTTGGTCCCAACACTTGGTTTTCGTGCCTTTAACCTACATAACAAAATAAAATGGAAAATACGTAGAATCTATACAGTTGTTTATTGGAGTAAATATTCCTTGGTAAGGAATCGTACTTTGGAAGATTAAGTAAAGCTTGGATTAAACTATTTCTGTCTTTCCTTCTTTTAGTCAAGACTTATTCAGAGAAGTAAAACTGTCAGAAAAGCCTGTAAACACTGTTTGACAAAAGGTTCAATGAAATAAGCAAATACGAACACATCTACTATATTTCAGCGTCCATAATTTATGTAGGATAACATTCTTATTCCTTATAGTACTGGAACCGACCTCATGCTTATGCAAACAGGTTAGATCCAGGCCAGCCGCCAATTCATTTGGCGACTGGCCTGTGATCTAATCTGTCTGCTACTCTGAGTATCTTTCCTCATCAAAATCAAGTAGATATTCAAGATTTTTGAAAAGAAGACGCTTCTCTTAAGACAGGCTTGTCGCGCGAGCGTCTGCATTTGTAACTAAATAAATTTAAACTGTATCTGGGTCACCCGCACGTGATGTTTGAATCGCATTACTTTTCTCGCGCAGACAATTTTGTGTTGATATATATATATGTATGATTATGATTGCGGTTATAGAATAGACTTGCCTAACATATCTGTTTCTGATTTGGTACGCAACGAAGATGGTTTAGAATACATGTATTTTCATACAATCTCGTGTGAACATGGACTTATTTTATCTGGACATTATACAGCATTTGTGAAATGATTATGTGTATATAGTAATTACAAATGCATTGTTGCAGAAGACGCGTCACATGTGTGAGCGTGTTTGTTCATAAATAAAAATGACACCGTTGTAATTCATTTTTCACAAAACATGGAGGTTATATAGGGAAGGACAAGCTCCTGGCTAAATGTGGCTGTAATGTAAGTTTTTTCTCTTTTCTTTTTCTTTATGAATATCTTTTATGTCTTGGTTAAGTCAAGCTGAATTCAGCAAGCATTGCCTATTATGTCAAGATCACAAGTTTACAAGTATCGGATTATGATAAATCAATAAGAATCATAATACGGGTATAGTTTATGGAGGTATTTATGTTAAACATGACGTGATGCCGTGTACGATACACGCATGAAT